>PISX010012261.1:0-61481 GCA_004024625.1 Mellivora capensis | reverse complement strand
CGATGCCAGGCTCACCCCACTAAGAAGGAGTCTGCACGTGGGAACTCTGGCCACATTCTCGAGACCATGGAAAAGGGGTTTCCCGTCTGTGCATTCAGGTTCCTGGGATTTCCAACATTTATCCCAAGAACAAACCTCTTCTCTATCCTTTCTCCCCAAGCTCTTCCTCTGGGAAGATGGGAAGCAGTTGGCCTCTAACGTCAGACTCCCCTGGCTTGGCCGTTTGCCAGCTGAGTGACTTTAGTCAAGTGGTTTAACCTCTCTGAGCTAGTTTCCTCCAGTGCAGAACAGGGCTGATGGCAGTACCCACATCACTGGGTTGTTGGGTCCAAAAAAAAGGGAAAAAAGGCAATGAAAAACATTATCTTACTCAGTGCCCGTCACAGAATAAGTGTTCAGAAGAGAGTAGTAATTATTATGACTCATGGCAGTAGCCACCCAAAATGGCCCCCAATGAGCCATACCTCCTGGTTTTCACCCCCTTGTTTAGTCCCCTCTGACACTAAGCAGGGCTGATCTGTGTAACCAAGAGGATACTGCAGAAATGATGGGGCGTGACTTACGAGGCTTGGTCATAAAGATGTTGCCACGTCTTCCTTGCTCTCTTGGCTCACTTGCTCTGGGAAAGCCAACTGCCATGTTGTCTGGAGAGCGCCCCGTGGAGGAGGAACTGTTGGTAGGAGCACCAACAGCCAGCACCGACTTGCCAGATACATAAGGCAGCTCGGAAGCCGACCCTCCCGCCCCACTCAAGCTTTCAGATGACTGCAGTCCTGGCTGACATCTCAGCGGTAACCTCGTGAGAGATCCTGTGCCAAAACAAGCTAGTTATACCACCCCGTAACTCCTGACCACAGAAACCGGGAGATAAGAAATGTTTGGGCACCTGGGCGGCTCAGTCACTTAAGCATCTGCCTTCGGCTCAGGTCATGATCCCAGGGTTGTGGGATCGAGTCCTGCATGAGCCTCCTTGCTTGGGGGTTGCGAGGAGGGGGGGGGGGCTTGCTTTTCCTTCCGCCTGCCACTCTCTCTCTGCCCAAATAAATAAATAAAATCTTAAAATAAAAAAAGAAATGCTTATGGCCATTTAAAATGGCTGTTTTGGAGTAATTTGTTATCATTGATACAGAGACAGCAGTAGATAAGTAATACAACCCTCTGTATGCCCATGACCTTTATCCCACTCTACCCTTTATTCCCACTTTAAGCTGAAGTAGAAGCCAGTCATCTTCAGGGCTGGGCTGGACAGAGAGCATAGCCTGGATATTGACCCAGAACAAAGGACAGAGCGGGGATACACCCAGGTCAGAGGGCCTCTGTGTTGCCTGACCCCCATCAGGGGATTAGCCAGCCACCCTCAGGCCTGCAGATCTCACCGGCCCTTAGGAGAAGACCCATGAGTGCTAGAGGAGCCAGGGCATGGGGCAAGTCAGGCAGTTAGCTTTCTCCCTCCGGGAAATGGGATAATAATGAGCCAGTTGCCCAAAGCTTCAGAAAGGACTAATCTCGGAGTTCTGTGCCAGACTCTTCCCGCAGGCCTGTGGGGGCAGGGCGGAGCCCCCTTCAGACACTTGATTTCCATCCTCAGAGCCAATTCTGTGTAAGCTACATGGAACCTGAGGCTCAGAGAAGCTGAGCAACTTGCCTTGCGTCACACAGCCAGCAAGTGTCAGATTTAGGAGGCGAATCACGAATCTGGCCCAGAGCCCACTGTCCTGGCCTAAGTGAGGGGTAGCTTGATCCAGTCTGGGAGGGGATCTTCTGCAAGCAGACCCCAAGAGTTGCTGACTGTGGGTCAAAGCCAAACTTCAAAAGTGAATCTGGCAGAGGAAAGAGCACTGGACAAGGAGTCAGCAGCCCCAGTATGGCATGGATTGGCTCACTTCCTCTCTCTGAGTCTCAGTTTGCTCAGTCTCCAAAAGAGGGCTCAAAGGTCTTTCTCTGGGCCCCCACCCCCAAGTGAGCTGTTAACCTTTGTCTTCAAGGACACAAGGGAGTATTCGGCTCTGGACTGAGCATTAAATTAGTCCCCACATGATACTGTTATTACACCCATTCCCCAGGTAAAGAAACCGAAGCTTGAACTCAGGACATGATTTGCTCAGCCCAGATCTGAACACAATTCTTGACCCCAGCTGTCTTGTAACTGGGTTTATTCCTGACCTGGGAGGAATGCACCTCTTTCCAGTGCAGAACACTCTGAGGGCAGGAATCGGGCCCTCCACTGCCTCACCGCTCCCTCTGTGTTCATGGATGCGTGTCAGTCTCCCTGGAGCCCACGCTTGCCCTGAGCAACCACGAGGGAAAGACCCTAAGGACCTTCACAGGCTAGAGAGGAAAACTCATGCCTGCTCCACCCGCCCCCCTCCAGGCCGTAGCTGAGGTGGTGATCTGCTTAGGCCAGACTCCCCTGACTAGCCCTTGCCTATACCATCCAATATATGAGCTAACGCTCGGTGGATGTGGCTTGTCCAAACTGAAACCCGCTGCAGCTGCAGGTATGAAACACATGTGGGATTCCAAAGACTTGTTGCCAAAAAAATAAAAATAAAAATAAAAATAAATAAACAAAACCTCAGTAATAATTTCTATATTGATTACATGTTGAAATGATAATAGTTTGGCTGTATCTGGTTAAATAAAATCTATTATTAAAATTTATGTCACTCGCTTTTTTTTATTTTTGAATGTGGCTACTAGAAAATTTGAAATAACACATGTGACTCGCATTTGTGGTTTTTGTTAAATTTCTACTGAAGAGTGCCATGTAGCCTCTGGCCACCAAGACCCTCAGAGTTGGGAAGAGACCCAGAGCTGTAGAACTCGGAGGGAACTCAGGGGCCTTGGGTGCTGCCTTTCCTGGGACAGAAGGAGAAACTGAGGCCAGTGTAGGGCTCTTTCCCCTGACTTACCTGGCCCAGTATCTTCTATTGCAATCAGATCACCCACTTGTCCACCTGTGCTGCCCACAGTGACCAGGATGGGGTCTGACTCTCTGGTCTTGTGTCCAGGTCCCATTCTGTGGCTTACTACAGGGCCCTGTCTTTTACCCAATGGCAGCCCTGCCATGCCTACCCCTCCCCCAGAAAGCCAGCCCCTTCCTCCTGGGCCTCTAGTCCCTACCTCAAGGTGACTTGCAAGGTCCATTCCTTGCTGGGTCCCTGAGCCACTGGCCCCTGGACTCAGTGCCCTGGTTCAAATAGTCATTTGTAAAATGAGGACAGTGATGCTTGCCCCACTGCATTGATGTGGGCATGTTGAAAGTGACACCATCTGCTGTCACTCTCTCTCTCTCTCTCTCTCTCTCTCACACACACACACACACACACACACAGCTCTCCACCCTGCCTCAGTCTCCCACCCTCTACACCTATGGTCCCATCAGATACTTCCTTGAGCTGGGCTGGCCATTGCTCACCCCCAGCAAAGGCCTGGAACCCACTGTCATGGTGTCCCAGTGTGTCCCCCGCTCCATCTACCACCCGATGTATCAGGAGGACCTGCCCATGATTCATACAGCTGTTAGAGCTCGTGGCTTCGAGGGAAGAGGAGAGACTTCCCAGGTCCAGACCCAGCAGGTGGGTGTGTAACCAGGCCTTCAGGTGAGGGTTGGGGGTTGGGTGGTCACCACAACGACGACTTCCAGCCACAGACTGTCTCCACGCCCTCTTGGACAAGCAGAGAACCAGAGCTCAAGACACACATGATACACATGTTACACACAAGGATACACATGATTGTCACTGGCAAGACCCCTTGACTCCCTGAACTCTGGACACTCCTAGAAGCTTCTGCGGAACTCTCCATTTCATCTTTTGGAAACTGATGAAATGCTGGAACAGGGAAAGAAACATTTGAGGACGTTGCCTGTGCAGGGGAATCACAAAGTGCCCAATGGTTAGCGTCACTATCATGTTAAAATTCCCCCTCTGAATATTCATCCCAGGCCCTAATAAAAGGAGACTGCTTACCCCTGTTCAGCAGAGCACAGTTTTGGAAATTAATCCCCTCCATCTCCTTATTTGCTGCAAATAAAGATCATTTTGAGAGGCAACGCCAACTGGCCGTTTCCACCTGCAGCTCACCAAGAAGCTGACCCCCTTGGGTCCCTAACGAGAGCATCTGTGTGCATGGGGCTTTGCACACAGTAGGTACTTGTCTCGGTCTGGTTCGCCCCAAGGCAAACTCAGAGACAAGGACTCCAATGTGGGAAGTTTTTTCCAGAGGTGATCCTGGGAAAACCCAAGGAGGGGAGGCAGGGGAGGAGTGAGATGGAAGATGGACGGCAGCTGCACAGGGAGGGTAAGCAAGCAGGTGAGGCAGAGCCCGATCCCTGTGGGGACCAATGGAAGGCAGCATGGACCGGGCAACTCAGAGTTCCCACCTGACGGTTTGAGGATATTCACATGCCAGCTTCGCACGGTCTTGGGTCAAGGGCAGCTCCAGGCACGGTCAATCCTGCAGGCACTGCCAGCCTGCTGACCGTGTGGCTCTAGAGGGTGGAGAAGGGCCTCGAGAAGTGGTGAGGCTTCGTTCTGGTTGGAGGCCAAAGGCTTCGAGTGGTCTGGGAGCCCCAGACTCTTCCTCCCCATCTGAACAGAGCCTGGAATAGGGAAGCGGAAGGTCTGAGGCCGTGCAGCAGTTGTGTGACCATGGAGACTGTCTGAACTTAGTGCTCACTCAGGACACTGAACCCACGTGCCCAGCACCAAGCAGAGCACTGTCGTGGACGGCCCAGCTGAGCCCCCGATGGTCTTCCCTTGGTCTTGCGTGGGGGTAACTGGAATGGATCTGCTCCTCCTGTAGGACTTCCTCAGCACCCCACAGACCCATAAACTAGAGCTTTAGCCCCTGGGGCAAATACAGACCACCCTCCCCTGCTGCTTCCCTGGCCCAGGCCCTCCTGTCCCCTCCCCTGCTTCCCCACTCCCAGCTCCTCTGGTCCATCCTCTGGCAGCCTGCCTCCAAGAGCTTTCCCCCGCTCCAAAGCCCTCCTTGGTTCCTTGCTGCCAGGGAGAGACATTGTAAACCCCTGAGCTTGAAGTGCAAGTCCATCTGGGGTCCTTCCGGAACTGATTTTTCCTTCTCGCCTTCTTATACCAGGACCCTTGCCTCTCCACTGTTTCCTGTCCAGCTTTTGCTTCTGCTGTTTCTTCTTCCTGCAATGCCTTTCCTTGCAGTATCATCCTGCATCCGGTATCTGCCTCCCTCAAAGCCTATTCCAAATGCCTGGTCTGCTCCTTTTTCTGCTCTGTATTCTTTGCTGGCAAATGAGCCTCCCCTCCCCGACTGAAGTCCCATACTTCATTGTCATCTGCTCTCCGCCCATCTGTTGTGAGCCCCTCATAGGTCCCTGCCTTGGGCTCCTTAAGAGACTGGTTCATCTTTGTATATTCCCACCTGAGCACCCATCATGGTACATTGTACACAGAAGGTGCTCAATAAGAGCTTATCAAAGACATGATGGCAAGGAAGTTGGTAAGGGCTACCTCTCCTTTCACAGTTTCTCTACTGCTCTCTGGTGCCCCCGGGTTGTCCCCAGCCTGCCCAGGATCTGCCTACTCCCCAGAGTAAGAGTTGCCCAGAGTCCCTGCCTCTACCTGTCCCTGTCAAAGCTTACCTGACCTGTGTCCCATCCCAGAAACACATGACTTTTCACCTTGTGAACTCATTCCTGCACTTGCATGCATTGGCTAATGTGTTACCTTCCAGTGAAAATGAGGGCCCAGTCACTTAAGGCAAGTAGGCTCTGGAATGCCCTCAAGGGAGGAAGTAACTTTCTCTTGCCCTACTGGCTAGAATTTCAAGCAGATTCTGCTCTGAGTGCAGAGCTCTACATGGGGCTCCATCCTATGACCCTGAAATCATGACCTGAACTGAAATTGAGAATCAGATGCTTAACCCTCTGAGCCACCCAGGCGCCCTTCTTCTCTTCCCTCCTCCCTTTCAACCACTCCCTCCCCTCCCTTCCTTTCTCCCTTCCTCCCTCCCTATTTCCTTCCTTCCTTTCCCCTTTAAACATTTATTGAAAACCAACTGTGTGCCAGGCACTGGCCTGGGTACTAGAGGCTGATTGTGTCAAGACAAATTCAGATCCTGTCCTGGAGGAGCACACCATCAGGGCCTGGCAGACAAGCATCTCTGCCCTTGTGCCCTGGTGAGTGGAACTGAGATGGGGAGCCTGGAGGCCCTAAGCTAGCTTGAGGGCTGGGATGTCGTGAAAGAAGTTCCAGAGGAGGCAGCAGAGCTTGCTTTGGAATCACTTAGCAATTTTAGGCCTGCAATGGGAAGGACACCTTATGGTAGAGGGAAGAGCCTGTGTGAAGCCACAGATGTGGACAGTGGCATGGCTTCTCCCCAGGGGTGAGGGGGACCATGGAGTGCTCAGAGCCTAGGATGGCCTCTGGCTACCGGTGGATCACAGGGACAAGCCTGGGGGTAGGGATGCAGGTGAGGGACAGTGGCCTGACCCAGAGCAGGGACCGGGCACACACCATGTGTGTGTGTCCTGAGGCTGCTGTGTAACAAAGTGGCACAAGCTGGATGGCTTTAAAACAACAGAAATTTATTCTTTCACAGTTCTGAAGGCTGGAAGGCTGAAATCAAGGTGTCAGCAGAGCCATGTTCCCTCTGAGACTCTGGGTAGAATCCTTCATTGCCTCTTCTCAGCTTCTGGAGGTCAATGTGGACCCTTGGCATTCCTTGGCTTGTAACTGCCTCACGCCAATCTCGGCCTGTCTTCACATGGCGTTGTCCCTGTGAAGGGACACATGACATTGCCACTTCTTAGAAGGACACCGGCCATCTTGGATTAACACCCACCCTAATGACTTCATCTTTACTTGATTACATGTACAAAGACCCTATTTCCAAATAAGTTCAGTCATAGCGAAGTGGGGGTTAGGGTTCTGACGTATCTTTTTAGGGGTTACAATTCATCCCATAACAGAGAGGAACAAGTAGTTCCACCGAATTTCTCCCAGGGCACAATCATGACCCTCGCCCTGGCTTTCACCTGCAGGCCCCTGGCGGTGATGAACGTCATGACCGGCTAAGACCGAATTTGGTACCATGGCGCCCTCTGCTGTCCAGATGTGGCAAGAGCAATCTGGATCCTGGAGATTAAGCAGCTCTGCCCCCTGGAGACTTCATACATTTTCAACCATGGAGAAGCCCTCCCTCCATCCCGAGGCTGAGGTGGCCAACTAGAAGGCACTGAGGGTCTGGAGGCTGCAAGCACCAGCCCTTGGTGTCTGACTGACCTGGGTTTGCATCCTGCCTCTATGGCTGCATGGCTGGTTGACCCTGGGCTTGTTGCTCAGTTTCTCTGTGTTTTGGTCGCCTCCTCAGGAGAGCAAAGGGGATTGTTCAGGCTCCCATGGGGCATAGAGCTGAGCACAAAGTGCCCGCTCATACCAGTCAACTACTCATTGTTAAAATATTAATTATGTTAATAAATTAGTTAATAACTGTAATGTTCTTAAACCAGGCAGATAGTTACGTGCTAATGGAGCAATTTATATTCTTGGCATCTACTATTTGCCAGATTTATTCTCCTTGGATCCCTAAGGGCTTAGAAGTGCCAATATTAATAATAAATAATTAGATGGCATATAATTTTATTATCGGTATTTATAGGCCCTTAAGGGTCCAAGGAAATAAAATTAGGAGGTTCCACAAGCCCAAGATGTTATTCTATTGCACTAAATCATATTTCTCTTTGACAAATAAAATGTGTGTTGGGGAGAGATTATCTCATAAATTTGGAGTCAATAATATCTTGGCCTTTCTTTCTTTCTTTCTTTCCTTCTCTCTTTCTCTCTTGGTTATTCTTCCTTCCTTCCTTCCATTTAGTTCTTTCCATATGAATTAAATAAAGCCTTCAAAAGTGTCCTTATTTCTTGCTGCAAAGAACTTTAGGAGGATTCAGGCGGTGACTCCAGGGGGCTGGTGAGTTCAAAACTCCCCCAGGCTGACCAACCATCCTGGTTGCCTAGGACTGAGGAGTTTCCTGGGATTTGGGAACTTTCAGTGCAAAAACTGTGACAGTCCTAGCAAACTGAGACAGTTGGTCCCCTTAACTTCTTTCCACCCTGCTTGGACCAGAAACTCACTCCCAGGAGAAAGACTGATTCAAATCCACGGAGGAGTTAAGAGCTCACTTATCTGGCCTGAAACCCAGTTCTTACAGTAATAAGATGGTGACCTTCAGTAAATCACTTAACCTCTCTGAGCTTTGGTCTATAAAGCTGGGATGTTGTGGATATCCAGATAAGGTGTACAAGTACTTGGCTTGGAGCCTGGTATAGACAGTTCTCCAATAAACTCATTTGGCTGTGGATTCTACCTTTTGTGTCTGGCTCCTGGCTCCTAGTTAGAGACCCACAAGTCCTGTGCCCCGGAGAGGGAACTTGTCCCCCTGGGGAGGCTGAGGGAGGCAGGTGGTTAGAGCTGAGGCATACACTGCTGCAAGGCATCTGGGGCCCCAGAGAGAAGGTTTAGTTTAGGGTCTGATGCATACCTCACTTAAGTCCCTTCTGATCTCTCTCGGAATGTCAATTCCCACATCTGTAATATGGGATGGTAATGGTGCCTACCTCGGAGGGTGACTGTGAGGATTAATGGGATTATACAAGGAACCCTCAGCCTGGGCCCAGGCCTGCTGCTCAATGCTATCCCAAGAACTCCCCACCTCCCCATCATACACACACACACACACACACACACACACACGGACTCTTAATCTGGACACACACTCCATCCTCCCCAGCCCCTGTTCCAGTCCTACCACTTACTTGCTGTGTGATCTTGGCCAGGTGACTTTCCCTCTCTGAGCTCCCTTCCTCATCTCTGGCATGAGAAAATGACAGTTCCCGCATTGCTGAGTTTTGATGAAGATGAATTGAAATAACGCACTCAACCTAGTGCTGGACACATAACCAGTGTTGGGTTGGACTCAGTGACTGGTAGAGCTCCAGGATGACAGCGCGCACGCATGCGTGCATACACACGCTCTTCCAGGTCTTGGTAGTTCCTGGGAGTCCTTCAACCACACAGGGCTTCAGCACCTAACAGGTATGCACCAAACCCTGCCACACTGCTGGGCTCCGTCCCACAGACACACTCAGGCACCCGCCATGCTCTCTTGCAGGTCCCCCCATCCTCATGGGTCACCTCCCACTCAGGGCCCCACCAGTCAGCACCACTGAGGCTGATTAACAAAAAACACAACATCAAACGCCTTTACTTCTGAACTCTCCCCTTTAAGGGGAGGTAGGAAATAGAACATTCTTTTTTGGAGGGAAGGGGATTTAATTCTTAAAAAAAAAAAAAAAACCCACCAAAACTAGAATTAGTCAAATACTGATCTGAGGCCCTGCCTGCCGTGGGCCCCGTCCCAGCTTGGCCGTGCCCCCCGTAGCAGCCCCCACCTCACCCCGGGAGCCTGGGTGGCACCAGGAGGGCCCAGCGGAGGCCGGCGGCACCCCACCCCCTGCGCCCCCACCAGCCCCTCCTCAGCGATCCAGCTGGCCGAGGGGGCTGCGAGTGGGCGGGGTGTCACCACCTCAGAAAGTCCCGGATGAGCTTCCAGAGCTTAGTGACCCACAGGTTGACGCCAAGGTCCATCAGGTACTGGATCTCAGGCGTGAGCATGCGACGGCAGAGCTGCGCGTGCCGCTGCCCGATGCTCTTCTTGAGGTTGTAGCCGAGGATGGACTTGGCGCCCAGCGGCTGCCAGGGCTGCATGGCCGAGTCCTGGATGGCGGCGGCGTCCACGGCCCGGCCCCCGTCGATGCAGATGCGCCGCATGTGCTCGTTGGCGCGCCGCAGGGCGGCCACCTCCCGGGCCATGCGCTCTCGCCCGAACGCCTCCACCTTGCGCCAGAAGCTGGCGTTGAAGTGGCGGTAGAGGCGGGCGTCCAGCACGTTCCAGGCCGTGGCGCGCTGGTACAGCTCCCCAGAGAGGCGCGGCACGGCCGAGGCGCGGCGGGCGTTGAGCTTGAAGTAGAGCACGTCCTCGAGCTGCCAGCACAGCAGGTCCTTGAGAAGCACCAGGGACTCATCGAAGTACTCCTGCAGGAGCACCAGGTGGAAGCGGCGCTCCACCTCCAGGATGTGCTCCTGCACCTGCGGGTCGCCGGGGTCCAGGCCGCTGTCGTAGCCCAGGTCGAAGAAGAGCAGGTTGCGGAGGTAGTGGGCGTTGTAGCCGTTGGGGTCATAGTAGCGGTCCGGGTCCTGCAAGAACTCGGCCAGCTTGTCGCGGCCCGAGAGCTTCCACGTGAAGGGCACCACCGAACCGAAGTAGTGGAAGGAGGACTCGAAGAGACGGGCGGGGTCGCGGAGCACGGTGATGAACGTGGCGTTGGGCGGCACCAGCCCGCGGACCTCGTCGTAGTGGAAGCGCATGTGGTTGCAGATGATGTTGAAGCAGGCGCCGGGCCGGTAGTCCTGCACCAGGTTGCGAGCGAAGAAGGCTGGGTAGTCGAAGTCGTTGCGGCCGTTAGGGAAGGCGAACTTGAGCCGGTGCTTCTGGCCAAAGCGGAACAGGATGTTGAGCAGCGTGCTGCTGGCGGTCTTGTGCGTCTTCATGAACACGATGTCGCGCCGAGGCTGGCAAGCTCCCGCAGAACTGTTGGCCGGGGTCTGGGTCTCGGGCTCAGCGGGCTCCGGGGAGCAGGGCGCTGTGCCTTCTGGGGTCCTTCTGTGGACGGAATGGTGGGGAGAGTCTCAGGGGCTGCTGGGGGCTCTCCGGGATGCAGAACCCCCAGTGCCCCAGTGTCTAAAGATCAGGGCTTGTTGGGGATGGTGGGGGAGCCAGGCTGCGGTGCTTGGGCAGGGTGCTTTGGCCTCTCTGGCATCACTTTCCTCATCTGTGAAATGGGAGAAATAACAGCCCCTCTGCGGTGTTGGTGTGAGGTCCGAGTGCGACAAGCTTGCTGGTTATTGTCTCATTCCTGGCCCCAGAGTATTGTCTGTTTATCACCAATTAGCATGAGGCTGGACCACAGGAAATTTTGTAGGTTGGTTTTCAACCCCAAATAGTCAATCATTGGTGATTTCCTCTAGTTCGGCTTGATGCTACCAGCTAAGAGCACCAACTGTGGCAGGCCTGGGCTCAGCAGCCCCATGAAGGGGTGGGATAGTCTCACGGTTAGAAGCCACGCCTGGGGCAGGGGGGGCAGACAGACCCCGGTCTGAATCCGGGCCTTGTGTCAGTTGAGTTCTCCTGGACAAGTCACCCCCACCTCCTGGCCCCACCGGAGCCTCAGATGGTGATCAGCCCAGCCCCACACAGTGTTACTGGGTCCTCATACTTATATGAGGCAGGCTCTGTTATCATGCCCATTTTACAGAGGACACTGAGGCCCAGGGTTACACAGAGAGCTCTGCCCGTAGCGCCATTTCTGCCCAGCACAGCACAATGCAGGGCCCAGGGTACCCTCACACCCCAGCCCCCACCCCTCAGCCCCCCAGGAGAGCCACTCACGTGGAGGCCAGGCCAGCGTGCAGTGGGGGGACAGCATAGGAGTACAGCAGCACCAGGAAGCTGGTGAAGAGTGCGCCCAGCACCAGCCCCTTGGCCATGGACACCCAGCGCTTCTTCTGTGGCAGCGGCATCTCAGACACCTGTGGGGTCACAGAGCAGGGTAACCATCAGGAAGCCAGCCCTGGGGAGCCCCCATGCCCGCCCCAGGCTTGGCGGGGTCATGGGCAGCCTTTGACATTGAGACTGCCCTTTGCAGGCTCTGTGGCCCCCCAGCAAGGTCCACATGAGGACAGAGAGACAAATACACAGAGAGACACAGCGACAGGGACACAGACAGAGACGGTGGGCAAAGCCAATACAGAGAGAGACTGGGGGGTAGTGCAAGAAGCAGGTTCTACTAACTGGTTCCGTTTTCATTTTTTTTTTAAAGATTTTATTTATTTATTTATTTGTCAGGAAGTGGGGGGCACAAGCAGGGGGAGCAGCAGGCAGAGGGAGAAGCAGTCTCCCCACTGAGCAAGGAGTCCGATGCGGGACTTGATTCTAGGACCCTGGAATCATGACCTGAGCTGAAGGCAGCTGGTTAACCAACTGAGCCTCTCAGTTTAAATTTTTAAGGGTAGGATGGATACCTGGGTGTCATCAGTTTACTTTATACGTTTTGGGGCTTCATAATGAAATTTTTTCTAAGACAGAAAAGAAGACCCTCTCCCAGTGCCCCGTTGTACCCTCGCCCCAGGCCTGGGGCCAGCACTATTCACAAGGAATCGTTCACTTTTCAAAGACCCAGCCAGTGCCGCCTGTTCCCTGGGCCACCCTTTCCAGCTGCCCAGTGAAGGGCTGGCTCCTCAGCTCTTTTCACTGGTCCCTGTGCCCCTGGGTCTCTAGGGCAGGCAGACGGAGAAACTGAAGCTCGGAGTGAGGAAGAAGAGGGCTCAGGTTACCCAGCCAGACCTACCTCCTCTCTCTGACTGCCAGCAGGCAGGGATGCCCAGGTAAACCTGAATTCTAGATAAACAATGAATAAAATTTGTGTAATTTTTTTGTTTTTGAAGATTTTATTTATTTGAGAGAGTGTGCGCGCATGCACGAGTGTGGAGGACAAAGTGAGGGGGAGAGGATCTGAAGCAGACTCCGTGCTGAGCACAGAGGCCCCCTACGTGGGGGGATCATGACCTGAGCTGAAACCAAGAGTTGGGCGCTTAATCAGCGGAGCTTGCCCAGGTGCCCCCAAATTTGTTTAATTTTACTATTGCATAGCACATACTAAAAATTATTCAGCGTTTATCTGAAAATTGCATTTAACTGGGTGTCTTTTGCTGTTGTTTGTTTTGGGTTTGGGGAGAAGTTTTCGGTCTAGTCTTTTGGTCTAACTGCGGCAACCCTAACAGCGGGGAACTGAGGCATGAACCTAAGGGGGGTAGTTCGTGCTGAGGGATGGGAGTCCAGGAGAGAGCTGGGGCTTAGGGCACCTTCCTCCCTCCCGTTAGCTGTAAGACCAGAGCACAAAACTTTCCACTCTGGCTCTAACACACACGGCATGGGGGCCTTAGGCCTCTGAGGCCACAAGAAGTCATGCACGCCACCCCGTGACCACACTCACGGCACGTCCCTACCATCCCTGGGGGCAGAGGCTAAGTAGCCTGCCTAGAAGAGGACCCCACATATTTCCCTCTGGGAAAGTTACCCAAGGCACACATAAACCCTTCTTGGAGAAGGGGCACTCCAGGTCCCACCCCACCAGCCAGCCTTGAGTCTTCTGCTCATCCTCTAGAAATTTCTCATCACAGGAAAGGACATGAGGAAGCAATGTGCAGAGGAAGAAGCTACTCAAAAGAGAAGCCAGCCTCCCTCAGGACAATGACACAGCCCTGTTTCCTCTTAGGTGGGCAAGGTGGACAAGGCAGGGGTAAATGAGAACGGGGGAGAATGTTTCTAGAAGGAGAATGTTTCAGTTCGTCCTAGCAAAGGAGGAAGGTATAAGCTCTCCAAATTCCAACGATTCTATAGAAACACTGGCCGAGTCCCACATGACATGGTGTTAAATTTAAAAACTTAGAAACGACCTCAACGTCCATCAGTGGGGGATGTTACACAAACCAAGACCTGTTCCCAGACAGAGTCCTCTGCACACATTAACAGAACAAGACAGAGCTAAGTGGACTGGCTCAAAAACACACCACGATCTAATAATGTGAAAAAAAAGAAACTTCCAGAACACTATGCCCCCAAATCCATATATGTATACATGTAGTCCCAGAAACAACTGGAGGGCAGTATTCTAAATTTTAACAGCAATATCTTCTACCTTGCTGGGAAAAGGGGTATATACGGGAATATTTTTCTATATTATGCATTTCTGTAACAACTGCTTTTTTTTTTAAGATTTTATTTATTTATTTGACAGAGATCACAAGTTTACAGAGAGGCAGGCAGAGAGAGAGAGAGGAGGAAGCAGGCTCCCCGCTGAGCAGAGAGCCCGATGTGGGGCTCGATCCCAGGACCCTGGGATCATGACCTGAGCCGAAGGCAGAGGCTTTAACCCACTGAGCCACCCAGGCGCCCAACAACTGCTTTTTTAATCCAATAAGAGAGCAAAATTTCTTCAACATATTTAAATAATAGGTGATAAAGAATGCAGGGTGGGATAAGGTGGCTGGCCAGTCTGGTCATGGAAGGGGAGGGGCTGACCCCAGGCTGTGGAGGCCCCAAGCCTGTGTTCCAGTCACAGGAACCCCCATGGAGTCCCAGTTTCTCATCCGTAAAATCGGGAAGCCGATAGTACCCCCTGCCCCATCACTGACTCTTTCAGAAACAGAGGAGGCAAAGAAAGCAATTAGCATGTAGTTTTCTCTCAAAGAGTGTTAGCTGTTTCCCTCCTGAGCCCCTGGGGACCTGGTCCTGGTCGTCTCAGTCTTTGTCACCCTCAGGGTGGGCTCGCTGCTGCCCAGTCCCAGCACAAAGCAGCTCCATGCATCAGGTGCCCCAACTAGGCTCCCACCCTTCCGGAGGACCCAGTAGAAAATAGGGCAGAGCAGTAGGCCAGGCCGGAGCCTCGGACTCCTGGCCCAAACCCCGAGTGGGGTCCTAGGCCTCAGGTTCTCTGGCTTTAAAACACGGAAGGGTAAAATTCCTGCCCTCCCCAGATCCCAGGGCCCACTCCTGCCCCAGCAGCCCCACTCACCAGGGCACTTGCCGGAAATCTGGGAGGCTGACAGCAGAAGATCTGGGGTGGAGGCCCAGCAGCAGGGGGCAGACCAGCTCCCCAGAACCACCAATCAGGCTCCGCCTAGCCTGGCCCAGGACAGCGCCCCCAACCAGCCCATCACGGCTTCACTCTTTCATTTGTCCACTCTGCCACTTGGGCCTCCTGAAACCATGCCTGCCCTCGGGTTTCACCTTGGAGCCCCTGTTATGAGCCAGGCCCTGGGCAGGGGCTTCTCTAGAGCATCTCACTGATCCCGCTCAGCTATCCCGGGAGACTATAACCTCCTGTCACCCCCATTTTGCAAATGGGGAAATCAAGGTTCCAGGGGGTGATGTGACTTGCCCAGGGTCACTCGGCAAGGCAGGGAGCAGGGCTGGGATTCAGGCCCTAGTCTGTCGGCCTCCAATATGCACCCTCCAGCTTTGTCTGTGGCAGCCCCCGCCTGGCGTGTCCCAAGCCCAGTCCCAAGCCTGCAGGAAGTGTGTATGCGACAAAAAGATCGACCACAGGAGGCCAAAGTGTGGCTAATGGGGCTCTGTCCCTGCAGCACAGCAGGGTCTGGCCCCTATGGGCTGGGCCAGGGCAGCCAGGAGGAAGAAGGGGAAACAAAGGGCACCTTGGGGGCTGGTCCCTACTGTCTCAACAGCCTTCCTGCCTGGCCTCTGTGAACTTGGGTATGCTGCTCAGCCTCCCCATCTTAGTCTCCTTACGTGTATAATGGGCACACAGCACCAAGATTGGGGCAAACAGGGCCCTTGGTAATCACAGGCAGAGTCCCTGAGTAGACCAAGCTCCAGACAGGGGCTGGCTGGCAGCCAGAAGTCTAGCGGAGAAGAATCATGAGACTGAGATTTCAACGCCAGGATGCACATACACAGGCAGAGATCAATACACATTAATTATTATTATCATCACTATTGACCAGGGCCCAGGTTCCAAGGCCTCCCATAAGGGAGGAGAGATCCTGTCTGTGCCCAGAGGCAGACAAGCCTGAAGGGAACTCATCCCTGCGTGCTGTCGGAGCCTGGCACCTAGTTAATGTTTGGTGAATGACCCCCATGACCCTCAGGGCAGAAGGGAGCTGCAGCTAACTCAAGGGTGTGAGAGCCACATGTGTGAGTCACACATCCGAGGGCCATCTGGAGCCAGCACCTGGGGCCAGGATCCTGCGTTTGAGACCGGGTTCAGCCGTTTCCTTTCTGTAGAAGGAAATCTAGACAAGGCTATGTCCCTCTCTGGGTCTTAGATTCTCCTCTAAAATGATCATGCCACTCCCCTGCATAGATGCTCTATTCAGATCTTCCTCGTCCCACAAGGAAAGAGCCCAGCACAGGGCTGGAGTGGAGCAGACACCGCTGGGCATGGATGGCCATCAGTATAATTACCATCATTATGATTGCCCTCCTAGGATCCCAGTCAAGGCCCCTTCAAGGTGTGTGCCCCCTGGCCCGTGATGGAAGCTTGCAGTCAGGGGGCAGACCCAGGTCCAAGGCCATGGAGTACCACGGACAATTACAGTGTGGCCTGAGCCTCCCAGCCTCCGATTGGGAATACAGCATAGCAGGGAGGCTAAGGCTCAGAGGGGGTGGGGTCACCCTCAAGGTCAAACAGCACAGCAGCAGCAGACAGAACTAGAACCTGGGCCTCTCTTCCTCTGCCCAAGGTGGTGACAGTCCCAGGCACTCAGGGCCGATGGTCCCTCCCCTTCTATTCCTATCCTTCTTGGTTACCCTAGTGACATTGTCCTCCATTTACGCTGACAGCTGGCTCCAGGCCAGGCCCAGCAATCCTCCTGTTCCGTTGGACCAGCAGCCTCTAGAGAACGAAGGAGAAACAGGACTCATCCCCACAGCAGGCACACAGGGAAACTAAGCCCGGGACGGTAAACCTTCTGTCCTTTGGCGTCACTGCCACTACCAGGCAGGCCTTGATCCCAGGTGTCCTGCTCCTCCAGGGACCCCTGTGCTGGGGTGGAGGAAGACACACTCACCTTGGGCCGTGACTCCTCTCCCTGTCTGAGCCACATCTGACTCCCGGGTCGTTTCTGCGGTCACTGGGAAACAGGAACGCTCCAATGACACCCAGCAGTGCTCGGCTGGCTCCCTCATGCTCCAGCGCGTGTGAATATTCATGAGTTCCCTCCCTGGGGATACCAGGTGGCATGTGTCTGTACCCTGCAGGTGCTGCCTGGGCCCTCTGCCAGGGGCACCTTCCGGGTGGTCCCTGACTATCTCTAGACCCCAGCAGCCAGACAGCTCCTTTGCCCCAGGGCTCAGCCAGGTCTCGGGTGTCCTTGCACCAAGGACACAAGCAGCCGCAGAGCCCTGCAGAGAGTCGGGGAGGCTAACTGCTCCTCAAAAGGCATCTCGTTTAAGTCCCACGGCTGCCCTATGCATTAGTCCAATCTCCAGGTGAAGGAACCAAGGCTCAGAGAGGTGAACTCACCCGTACAGGGTCACACAGTTAGCAGGGGACTGTCAGAGCCAGACAGAAAATCCAAATGCAGACTTGCCAAATTCCAGGGCTTAGAGATACTGAGACACAACCAGAGAGCAAGGTTTGTCTAAAATCGGCAGAGCCCACAAAAGCAAGCAACTCACCTGGGAGTCCTCCTGGGGGCAGAGAACCTGACTAGCTCTGCGAAGATCAGTCTGATGAGATTTCACCTCTGAGCCCCAAGTCCTTCATCAAAGAGGCAATATAGATCGATCATGCCTCTCCTGTCGGCATCCTGTGTGGGGATCGACGCACAGGACACCATACGATTCAGGCCCGCTGCAGGTGCTGATCCTTCCCAAGGTCTTGGCAAGAAGAGGCAGTTCTCGGAGCCCTGTCGTAAACCCCAAGGGTCCTCAGGTTCACCCAAGCCGCTGAAATCTCTTACACCCCTCTCTTAGCTGGGTTTAGGTCTGTCTTCAGGTCTGGGTTCGGCCTTGCCATGAACAGAGCATACCTAGAAAAGCACCTCACATCCTTCCATCGGGCACAGGGGCCCTGGGGATCAGTTTACTGGTAATTGACCATCTGTTGATAGTGATCATTATTGTGATAGTCATTGTCTCACACTGAGCACTTTCATAGGTTGACCAGCTGCCAGCTCCTCTCAGGGAGCAGCAGGCATCTGACACCACTCAGACGCTTTGCCCTTTCCCCCATAGCCCCACCTAGCCTGGGAGCAGCCCTCAAGGCCCCATGAAATACCAGAGCTTAAACAGCCACAGGAAGGACCAAGAGTCCATAGCTCTCCGAGTGCTGGATTGGTCCAGGGCACGAGAAAGAGCTGTTCCATCTGTTCTAGACTGAGCTAGTTTAAAGATAAATAAATGTATGGGGGTGGGGGATGAGTCAGGGCAGAGCTGGTAACAAACAGCGGAGAGGTAGTTTATAAGTGTGGACTCTTGACCAAACAGAGTCCACTCCTGTGCTCAGGACTTCCCACACATCACACACCCTCACGATCCTTGCCACTAGAGGCCCCGTTGCCACCCCTACTTTACAGAGGAGGGAGCTGAAGCTCAAGGATTCGATGTCACAAGCTCCATGTCACCAGAGGTTAAGGATCTTGGGCAGGTGGGAGTGGAGGTCAGGCTCCTGAACAAAAGGTGAGGTCATGGTGGGGTGGGAAGGCAGGCAAAGAAGAGCTACGTGAAGCAGAGCTTTCTAGAGTAGGAAGCATTGCGAGCAGAACCTACGCTTTGAGCTCTGCCAGAGGGTTCTCCTCTCAGGGTATTGATAGTGACATCATCTCTGGCTAGTTCTCCCCCCACTCCAGCCAAAGAAATAAAAAATAGAAAATGTTTTTAATTATAAAGGCAGTACATATCATTGAAAAAAAAATTCAGACAAGTACAGAAAACTGTAAAGAAGACAATGAAAAAAGCCCCATCCCAGAGGTCACTGCCCTTACAACTTTAGCACAAGCCTCCCCATGTTTTTTTCTGTCTATAAACCCATACAGATGATAGAAGGGTCCCATTTTGTCTTACGCTTGCTCCCTCCTCCCATGTCAATAGGTTGTGGACATCTTTTGTGACCCCAGTGAGTCTTCAGTTGATCTGTTCCACTGCACCATGCCCCGCGCTAGGGTTCATGATTCCTGGGCCAGAGTTCTGGGCTCACAGTCCTGGGGATGAGAGGAGCAGACAGCTGCAGGTGCTGCGATGGGGGACACGCTGGTAGGGCTTGCTGGAATGCAAACACCTGATCCAGCCTGAGGGGGACAAGAAGAGCATGCTCAGGGAGGCTTCCTGGGGTTAGGGATGCCTGGTAGTGGAAGAGGCTATGTGCTCTCTGATTTCCAAAGGCAGCTAGTTCCCTTTTCTCCCTGAGTGTGTGGCTAAACTACATCTCTCCTCCCTTGTGGTTCAGCGTCCTTGTGTGACTGAATTCTGGCCAACGTAATGTGAGCAGGATAATAGCTGTTGATGTCAGGTGGGCGGACCTTCTCTGTGGTCTCCTTTGGCATATGCTGGATGAATGGGGCCGTCTTCTATGATCTGGAGATGGGCGGGGGGAGGGGGGTGGCGGCAATAAGAAGGGAGGAGGCTGGTATTGGCTAACCCTAACCCTAACCCGATTCGATTTCATGAAATGACAACTAAACTGCCATTGTGTTAAGCCTTTCCGAATTTGTCTGTTACAGCAATTAGGCTTAACTAATGCACTTGTTACCCTGGAATGAGCCAGACAGAGAGAAAAGCATG
The DNA here is from genome assembly GCA_004024625.1 of Mellivora capensis. Classification (NCBI taxonomy): domain Eukaryota; kingdom Metazoa; phylum Chordata; class Mammalia; order Carnivora; family Mustelidae; genus Mellivora; species Mellivora capensis. The sequence continues at coordinate 42,082 of PISX010012261.1, read as the reverse complement.
TGCAAAGACCCAGAAACTAACAGATATTCACCTTGGCCAGAGTGTGCAGTATGTGTGTATGTCAGAGGCTGGGTTTGCAGGGGAGACTAGAGGGACAGCCAGAAAAGGGACAGGGGCAGGCAGGAGATGCAGGGTCTTGAGAAAGCATGCTAAGGAATCCTGTGGGCAATGGGGAACCCTGGAGAGTCTTCAGCAGAGAAGTGAGGAGATGGGATGCCCATCAGGCTGCTAGATGGAAAATGAACGGTAGGGGTGGGGAAGGACTGGGAGAAGCCCGTAGACCTTGACTGTGGTTGTTACAGCTGTCTAGGTATGAAATGACCTGGACCAAGGAGAAGCCTGGGAATGACCCAGAACCATCCGTAGGCCATGGCATAGACAACATTTGGTGAATGATAGGGTGTGGAGGAGGGAAGGGAAGAACCCCTGTTGGGGTGACTAAGGGGGGAGCTGGCTGGGGGTGGAGCTAGTCCCTGAGTAGGGGAAGCTAAGAGGGGTATGTTTGGTATTGGGGTTGGAAGGGCAATGTCAGTTTCAATTTAGGACAAGTTGAGTCTGAAGGATGTGTGGGAGGCTTGTAGAATATGCAAAGAGCAGTAAGATCCCTTACCTGGAGCACAAGAGGGAGATCTCAGTGGAAAGAGAATGGGAGGCATGGGCACAGAGGTGGGAACTGAGGTCAAAGGAGCAGATGGAATCCACCAAAGAAAGGGGGAGGAAGGTGAAGAGCCCTGCCAGAAGAGCAAGAGTCTCCCAAGGAGATAAAGATGAAGGGCCTCTAAAGCCATTGGCTGTAGAACATTCCGTGGAACACTACTCCCCAAGAACCATCCCGACTGATGGGCATCCCTACTGTTTGCTCAGTGCACAGAACAGGGTTCTATAAGATAAGGTAAAGGGGTGAGGGTGTCCTAGGGCTGTTTCTTGTACCTGGAAGGGAATCTCACGGGGACATTGGAGGAGACTTTCAAAGTGGAACAACAAGACACCCTACAGTGCTTGGGCTGCATATTTGACAGCAACTATTACAGGTCTAAAAGCACCTCAGACCCAGCAATTCCACCTGTGGCCATTTGTTCACAGAAGGTAACAGGAGATCTGAGGTGGGTGCAAAAGTATAGCAAAGGGGAAGGGTAGAAACAACTTAAATGTCCAATGATAGGGAATGGTGAATATTACATGATATTACATGATATTCACCCCACGGTTTATTATGTACTCATTTAAATGATGTCTACAATATATAATAAAGTAAAAAATACACACACACACACACACACACACACACGATTTTGTTTTACAAAGAGTCTGTATTACTCTGAAAAAAAATTAGAATGAAAAAGATGTTTCCATTTCTTAAAAAACTGCAGTCTGGCTGGAGGAAGAGAGCGAATTGGCCTAGCCCATCTTGCTGTGTGACCACAGAGCTCTCTGAGCCTCAGTATCCAAAACTGGGGAAGAGACAGCAGGCGCCCAGGGCAGAGAAGCTGGGAAGTATGGACTGCACAGTTAAAGGTGCAGACAGGGCAGGTTGGCCCTCCAGCTGGGAGCCCTGCAAGGCTCTCCAGCACTGTGCCCTGCAGGGACCCAGAAGTGGGGTGCCCCTCTGGAGTGAAGTGCTGGAGGAGAGATGGGGAGGATCACCCAGGGAGGGAATCCAGCTGAACCCCAAGTTGCTGGCTCACAGGACCGCCCCCAAACTGTCAGCCCTGACGTCTTGCCCTCCTGCCTGCCCCCTGGGCTGTGGGGATAACTGCCAGCGGGGTCCCAGGTCCTGCAGCTGACTGAAAGCAGGCAATGTTCCTTGACGATTCAGAAGGCACTTTCTCATCTTGCAGGGTCACCTATTTCTACCGTTTCAAATGGCAACCATGCCTGGGACCCCCAACAGACTTCCCAGGGTCACCCGCTAGCCATAGGATGGGTGGGACCACTGAGGCTCAGAAACTAGCAGAGCTACAAGCAAGCTCTTCCTGCTACACCGCCTTGTTTGGGCAAAGTCACCACCAGGGCTGAGTTGACTCCAAGTAGCTTCAGAGGGGCGAAACGCAGCTTACCCAAGAAGTCAGTGGTTTCATCAGCTCCCAGTTACTGGGAGCGCCGGAGGGGAGTATGTGGGAGTTAGTAATAATCGTTCTCTGGACCCTCCAGCACGGCTGAGATGTTTTTTAAAGGAATGTCATGCACTTGTTTGCATAAAAATATGTAACAGTATGAAGGTTTTTAAAAGGTGCTGAGCACCTGCTATGCACAATGTCCGGGTTCTGCCCACCAGCCTCTCCCCTCCTGGAGAGGCTGAGATGCTCTAGCTATGAATTCTGACTCTACCAGTCCCCAGCTGGGCGATCTTGGGCCGGTGACTTCCCTCTCTGAGCCTCGGCGTCTTAACAATGGGAATATTCTGCCCCTCTCAGGGCTTACTAAAAGGATTAAATGGGACGAGGCGTGCAGGACCTTTGCTCAAACCTTAGATTATTATCATGACCCTTCTAAACCCACTTGGCAGAAGAAATAGGACCCACCAGTGCAAACTCCTGGAAGGCAACCCTCCTCCATCCAAACCCTTATATTTTCCATGCTCCAGACCTGAGTTCCCTCATCCCCAGATTTTACATCGGGGGAAACTGAGGCACAGGTAGGAAAGGACTTGCCTAATGTCTCGTGGCATTTCAGGGAGGGCACTGCTGGGATCAGGTCTGGGAGTGCCCAAGCCACCTGGAGCTGCCAAGTGGGAAAGAAGTGATCATCTGGGGCCCCAGTTCTTCCCAACCATCACTCCCCACCTGGTGAATCCTCCAGCCCCCAACCCACCGATCCTCAAGGGCACCTCTGCTCTCTCCTGCCCTCCCTGTCTAGAGTAGAATAGCGCTCCTAAGAGGTCTTGTTTTTCCCCATATTCCTCACCCAGTCCAAGTGAAGCAAGAAGCCCTTCACAGCCTGCTGCCACACCTGGAATTCCACCATCTGTGCCTCATTCGCCTAGGTTAATCACTGCCTCTCACCACAGTGACACTCAGTCCCGCAGGGCTCGGAGTGGGGGCTGTCAGGGAAACACTCCTTTCTTGCTGGGGGACAAGAGGGCATCTGCCCCATGTCTCAAACAGCAGTCCCAGGCCCACTGGACAAGGGGATATGCAGGAAGCAGACTCCTCTGTCCACAGGGAGCTTCCTTGAGGCAGGGCTCGGCCTGAGTGAGAAGCAGGGAATGAAGCAGCCCGAGGTGGCAGCTGGGAACAGGGCTCTGTTGTCTCCGCTCCCAGGGTAGCAGCCTGCCCACCCCCTGAGTGTCAGGCAGAGCTGGGAGCTAGGAAGGCAAGGGGGGGAGGGGTCCTAAGCTAGGGGTTTGGGGCAGCACAAGCCGATCTGGGAGCCTAGGACCCCAGAGCAGCAGAGAGGTCTTGAGCAGGGCTGCAATCCTGAGATGTGGGCCGGGACAAGACTCCTGTGATTCATAATTAACTCAGCCACCTCTGAACTATGTATGACCTTGGGCAAGTCACTGAATTGCCCTGGGCCTCAGTTCCCCCTAAGGATAATGGGAATGGCCTCTTTCACAGGACAAAGTACAGTGCCGCACTATAGGGGCTGCTCTGGCCCAGGCCTGCCCGTGGCCTTAACCTCTCTGGGTCTCAGGTCATGCCCTTGGTAAAGGAAGAGGTTGGATTCTCCCAACTGGACTGTCCTCCAGAGGATTTTCATGGCACCTGTCACCTTGGCAACCCAGGGGATCAGGTGTCAGGCCTGCAGCCCTCCCTCCCTCCCTCCTCCTGGTGTGGGTTACTGCAGCCAGATGTGCAGATGCTACTGCGGCCACCTCTCCAGCTCCAGGCAGGTGGGAACGGGGAGCCCTACTGGGAAGAGACCACAGTCTTGCTCTGTGCTGCGACCAAGTACCTGCTTGCTAAAGAGAGGGCAGACCAAGCTGTATCCCCTCCTGACACTGGTCCTAGAAACTCAACCAGCTGGATTTCCTATGGACCCTTCCTGGATATCAGGGCTTGCCCCATTTATGGGCTTCTCTTTGGTGGTCTTGGGCCTTCCCCAAGCAGAGGGGGATCCATCCCTCCGCCTGGTCCCAGCCCCTAGTCTGATGCCCCTTCCCCCCCAACCACTTCTGGAGAGCGCTGGTGGGAACTGGGGAGATCCCTGCCCTTCCTGCAGCAGAATTCAGGCTGCTGCGTCCAAGATTAATCATTAATGGACTTCCAGCTCCAGCCCAGTTCCAGCCCCACCCACCCTGTCCGAGGACTGGGACAACCCTGGAAAGGGGGCCATGAGGAAAACACCAAGGGCAGGGCACACACCAACGTACGCCCCCAGCTGCCGACCCTCCGTCAGCCCAAAGGGCACTCATTCCCTGGAGCAGCTGTTGGCACTCTCGAACCCCCCAGGTCTGAGAGCGACTCCCACGGTCCCGGTTTGGAGGTCTGGGTAGCGCCGGCTGCAGCCTCAGACAGGGCACAGGCAAGCAGTGGGTGCTGGGCCCCCAGAACATACCTTAGCCCCGTTCTCCTCCGGCCTGGTGTGGCTGTTTCGGTCCCGGGCCCGCGCCGCCCGGGTGCTCACCAGGCGGCGGGGCGAACCCGCCCGGGCCCCCGACTCCACCGGACCTGAACCATGCTGCCGCCGCCGCCGCCACACTCCCTTCGGCCAGGTGCGGCCGCCAGCAGGGCCCATCCCCCGGTGCTGCGGCCAATAGGCGGCCGGCCACGGCCCCCTCCCGCCCCTCCGCGCCCTCCTGGGACGCACAGAAGCCGCATTCAGCGTCCCCGCGCGCAGCGCTGCGCCCCCGCCGCCGGCTCAACAAGGCGCGTTTGTCTCGGGAGCGCCAACGGGGCCATTGTCCCACCGCTGGACCCTGAGGCTCGGCTGAGCTCCCGCCCGGAAGGGGATTCGAGGGTGCCTGGGAAACGGGGTGGTGTGGTGCTGGTGATGAGGGCAGCCCAGCTCTGGGCAAAGAGAAGTGGCTAGACTAGTCGCTGAGCTTTTACTGGGGTCTCTGGAATCCTAAATATCCAACGTAATGTATGGCCTCCTGCTCAAGTCAGTGCGAGTTGGGGACAGATGTTTTGGGGGTCTAAAATGTGGATGGGGGCAGGATCCCTTGACGGAAGCTCAGGCAAGGGACCTATCTCCAACCAGTCTGGCCACTAGGAGGTCTCCGCTGACCCCACCTCTCCAGCGTGTCCACAAGGGGTGCACACAGCACCATCCAGATGCAGGGGCCCCCAACCACGATCCACCTTCTTTCAGTCCCCAGCTTCCCTCCTCACCGCAGAGGACCAAGGATAGGAACTTCTGCCCACCTGGGCTGGGAATACACAGCTCCAGCTGTGGGCATTGCAAAACCTGCTGGCCACTTGGTGGGGCATGGGCTGCGGCAGAACCCTGCTGCCCCCGCCATAACTGGGCGACGCTGGAATGGGGAAAATTCCACATCCGAATCGCTGCCAGGGATTTTCCCGGATCCAACTGGCTCACTCTCCAGACTTGCCCTAGCACCCTTCCCATGGCCCCTTTGATGCACATACACCCAGGCAGGCCCAAGTTATTTCCTAGGGGCAGGCTTTGGCCCCAAAGGCCCTGATCCCATCCCTGCCCCTGGAAGCACATCCACCAGCCCCATCCTCACGAGTGTGCAAGAGTATAGCACAGCCCTCTCCACCCACAGCAGGGCCTGGCCAAGACAGGGGCCCTGGGTTCTCTGCTCTCCTGCCAGAGCCTGCCCAAACTCTCTCTCCCACCCCTGTCCAGACCCTCCTCCCCCAGGCAGGCCTGCAACCACTGCCCAAAAAACTAGAGCCTGGGCACAGTTGAGGGGTACAGGGCCAATGCCCTCAGGTGCCTAGACCGGGGGTACATGGAACCCAGTTCCAAACCCACATTCCACCACCCTGGCCCCTGCTCCTGAGAGCCCTCAGCACCCTGAGGGGGCTATTCAGAAATTCCCTGCCTGATCTGGGAGGGGCTGAGTGACCATCCCAAGCGCTGGTTTCTGGCCCCAGCTCTGCCATGAGGCACTGGCCCTCTGGGCAAAGGCAGGTCTCTCCAGGCCTGAGCAAGAGCACTGTCGGGCAGGAGGGAAGCTGCAACGACGGCCCAGCAAGGGTCACAAGTCAGACTGCATGCAACACCCACGGCGGGGGGGGGGGGGGGGGGGGGGGGGGGGGGGGGGGGGGGGGGGGGTGTTACTGGACAGTTCTGCCCAGGAGCCTACAACGTAAAGCTAAGTACCCATGACTCAAGCCACACAGAGCTCTCAGGTGCTGGCTTCCCCGTCCTGGGCTCACTGTAGCAGCCAGTTACCACAATCACAGCTGGTGTTTAGAGTACCTTCCTTCCCAGGCACCTGGCACTGCGGAGTCTGCACAACACTGTCACTGAACCCTCCTCTCCCACCCCCACTTCCCAGGGACACTCCAGAACTTCTACCCCTAATTTACACAGGAGGAAGCAATGTTCACAGAGGAAAATACTTGGGCTGGAATGTGAACCAAGGGCAGACTCCACTTCACTAGGTGGCCCTTCTCCAACCCCACGAAGGCTCATGAACACAGAATTCAACTGGTTCTACAACTCCAGCTGTTTGGTAACAAATGCTTCCCCACCCTCACCCCATCACAGCAGCAGGAGAATCACAGGTCCAGTCCTTCAGGGGAGGCGAGCACTGCAGGAAGCCAGGAGAAACGGAAGCAGCCCCTGAGGAGCTGCTCAGGCCCCTACAGCACCCCCCACCATGCCACTGACTCCTGGGAGCATCAGGCTGGGCTGGGCACAGAGGCCTCTCCTCTGCCCAGTCACCAGCAGGGAGCTCCATCCACCGGAGGCTGGGGCTCCAGCCAGAGAGCGTGAGAGGAAGCCAAGGCTGGCAGGGGGAGGAAGGGGATGAAAACAGAAGAGACTCTGGTCTGCCACCAAGCCTGGGTCCTCCGGCCTGCCTGTGCCAAGTCCAGCTGCCGGGAGCGGGCCTTGCCCAACCAGAGACTGCCGCCACTCACACTGGCCTGGCCTTCTTGGCCTTCTTCTGAGACCTCACAGCCTCGTCGTGGGCTTTCCGCTTTTCTGCCAGTTTGTTGGCCTGTGAGGAGGAAGGGGGGATTGAGCTGTGATTGTGGGCTGCTTCTCCTCCTACTCAAGGCTGTCCCTTAAAGGCAGAGTTTCCAGGAAAGTTAAAGAGGCAAATGACCAACAGGAAAAACAACTATCTAAACAACCTCAGGCAATAAAACAGGCTTTTTACCTTTGCTTTCAGGGCTCTATGATTTAATGGGCCCATAACAAGTTAGGAGGATCCCAGGCTCCCAGAGCTAGAAGCGACTACCCTGTTTACCTTCCTCCTGGGGAAAGCTGAGTGCCCATCACCTTCACCCGGCTGCTGGGAAGGGGTCTTTCCCCTGGAGCCCATTTGGAAGTATCTACTACAAAACACACATGGGCCTTTCAACCTGGCCAATTACATGCCTGTGAATGGACCCTGCAGGGACTTCAGAGGGAGGCAGGGCTGCGCTCAAGAGTGTTTTCTAAGAATGCCTCAAAATGAAAAACAATCTGATTCTATCTAGAGAACAGATCATTTGTATGAGGTCATAGCAAGAAATTCACCCTATGATTAAATGAAAAACACCCTCTAAAACCACCCGTACGTAGCATGATGGTTCCAAAACCCTGTGTTATTACATACACAGAAGAAACTGGGGCACTATTACTACAGATCACCCCAGAAGCAGGACTGTGAGCCACTCCCACATCATTGATTACAGAGTTCTGGTGCGCCAAGAACTTAAAAAAAAAATTTTTTTTTTTTTTTTTTTTTACAATGAGCATCTCTGGCTTTGTGAACAAGAGGAAACAAAATAGAAACCTAACCCAGACCTCCACAGTCCCTCCTGCTTTACGCACATCTGTTAAGTGGTCATTTGCGAAAACGGGACTGGAGTTTGCTGAGACAGCTCTGTCCCCAGACGCCAATAAACTCAGAAAGAGCTGGGTGTCAGAAGGAAACTGATGCTCTGAAGAAAGCCCAGGCACAAGCTGCTGACACCAAGATGCCCACACAGGCCTGCATGGGGGCCCCAAGAGCTGGGCCAGGCCAGACCGGCAACCTCAGAAAAAAATCTAAGAAAGGGCCCAGAGTCTGCGCAGACAACAGCCAGCCGGCCCCCAAGTTCACCTGGGAGTCTCGGGCAGGTGACAAGGACTCACCTCTCGGATTTTGCGCCTCTTGCCAAACATGATCTTGTTATAAAGGTACTTCTCCCGCTTCTTCATCATCATGATGGCCAAGCGCTTGGCTTCACTCTCCTCTTCCTGCGCCAGCCTCTCCTTGTCCTCCAGCTTCACGGTGCCTTCCATCACTCTGGGTTTCTGGGGACACAGGGCAGACACTTGTGGATGCTGGGTCCCCCACCCCCACTGGTCCCGATTCTTGCCATTCTGGGCCGGGGCTGGCACCAAAGATGGCCAGTGGGGCACCCCCCCAGCAGCTTCCCAGTACCTTCCCTTCCAGCCTCTGCTCCTCCAGGGCTGTCAGCCGGGCCTCTTCTTCCTTTTCTGAACCAGCCTCTCCATCTTCTTCCTCCTCTTCATTTTCTCCCCCTTCATCGCCATCACCATCATCGTCTTCCTCCTCATCCTCCTCTTCAGATTCATCCATATTTCCTACGAAAGGGCAGTGACTTCTGAAAGCCCTGGGAGCCTCCTCTTCTCCTTGCAGGCCGAGCACTTGGGCCCAGGCACCACACTCTTCAGCCACAAAGACGTTCCAAAGAGGGTGCAGGGTTGTCCCCACTGTGACTCCCCCTGGCACCTCTCCCTACAGCCCCAGCTGGCTTCTGAGGAAACTCCGGGCCCCCAATCCCGAGCTCTGCCACCTCCTACATAAATGCCCACGACAACTTCCAGACCCCTCCTGCTCAGTTGCTCTGAACATCAAGGAACAGCAGACTGTAGGACACACGTGTTCCCTCTCCTAAGCCTGACTGTCCCATTCTCAGGAGCTTGCCACCTCTGCAGCTAAGGAGGGAAACGAGGTGAGGCCAAAGCCAGCCCGGAGAAAGCCACCCATGTCATCGCGTGGCCCACTCACCTGGGTGCTCCCCCCGCTGCAGGGCCAGCAGCTTCAGCTTCTCGGGAGGAACGTAATCTCCCTCCTTCTCCGACACGAAGGGCGAGAGGTGTGGCGGCAGCTGCACTCCGGGGAAGTAGTCTGCCACGGGGAGGAGGAGCCGCGCGTTCACACAGTCAAACACCCACTGGGGCTGCACGTAGTACCTGGCGGCAGAGACAGGTCATAGAAGCAACCTGATCCCCCCCTCCCTCTGGGGTTAGACACAGACCTCTGCCCCCCCACCCCACCCCAGAAATCCAAACAGACGACAGAAGAAGATGAGAGCCCTGGGGATCTACCTGCCGATAACAGGTGTCTGCTGCCCAGGCCGGTCAACAATCTGGTGGGTGATGCAGGCGTCTGTGACGTCATATGTGGCCCCAATGCAGAGAGACTGGTCCCAGGACACATCCCCCCCGAAGCTCCTACAGGCATAGGGGGAGAGCACAGGAGTATCCAGCATGAAGCTCACCCTCCTAAGACACACCCATCCGCTCCCCAACACCAGGATCTCCCCACGTGCTGGTGCTGGACGCTCCCTACGCCCACCCTGGTGATTCTGCACCACAGCCCTGAGAGGTGTGTGCTGCCACCATCCTGTGTTACTGCGGGGCATCTGGGACGGGCCCCAGCCCAGAGCAGGGCACAGCCAGGGCCATCAGCCTCCCACCTGATGACGAAAGCCAGGGCCTCGCGGGGCACCTCACGGTTCAAGAAGAACTTCAGGCCCTCAAAGAGTTTCTTGTGCTTTTCCTGTGCCTCCAGCTCCTTCCTGCGGTCCTCCTCCTGTGCTGTCATCTCCTGCCATGAAAGAGGCCATGGTGCCATCGGGCCTGCCCACACCCGCACTGGAGGGCAGCAGGCGGAGATGTCCCCCAGCTTCCACCCAGAGGGCTCAGTCCCAGCACGCCCCCCAACCCTGGCATGCAGTCCTCACCTCATCAGCAGGAAACTCATCCACTTCAGCCTCCTCCTCCGCAGGCACCACCACGCGGGCCAGACTGTTACCCAGGGCTGCCAGTTTCTATAGGAAAGAAGCAGGGCCACTGCTTACAGACAGGAGGTGGTCAGTGGCGGGGTAGGGGGAGCGGGAACAGTGACAGTTCTGAGACATCAGTGGGCTTGGGTTCCAAGGGCAAGCCCCGAGTCCACCCATCTAGCTATGCATACCCACATCACCAGGCCAGTGACCACCCTTCTAGGAGGACGCAGGACCAGTGCTCTGGAAGCTTCTCTCACCTCCATAGAGCTCTCGGAGTCCAACGCATAGGTGTCCTCACTGGTCTTTGCCTCTGTGTAGGCCTGCCCCTCCAGCTGGGAGGCAAGGAGAAGGTCAGAGGGAGAGGATGCCAGAGCCCCCCATCTCTGTGTGAGCAGCAGGGCCGTGGCCCCTGCACACTGAGAAGAACCTGGGCTGGGCTGGGACCCTACCTTGGGCGGGTAGTGCAGGTTGAGCGACTGGTAGAGGCGGAAGTTGACGAAGCCCAGCAGTGTGGTGTAGAACTCAGTGAAGGTGGCCATGACCCTGTAGTCAACATCTGTCGGGTGCTACGGGGCACAGGGGACCCGTTGGCAATGCAGGTGCAGGAGTGGGGAAAGACAGCACTGGCAACCCCCACGGGAGGTGACTCCAGCCCGCCCAAGGCTCCTCCATGGTGGCCCTGCCTTTAGACCCCTGCCCCATGAGAAGGGGCTCTGTGGCGTCTCCCACCACAAGCACTCTGGGGGAGGCACTGGACAGGGTTCCCCACGGTTAGGGGCATCCTGAGGCCAGAGCCAAATCCCCAAGCCATGAAGAAGAAGATGAAAGGGACTGGCTGGAGCTCCTCTGCCCCTGCCCCAGCTCTCACTCATCCTCCAAGTCCCAGCTCAAACCACACTTTGGTCACAGAGGTGGCCTTCCACCGCCAGCCTGGCCAGAGCTCATCCTTCACCATGAGTCATCCCACAGTCTTCATTTAACGTCTTCTCCTGGGCTCGCCTGCTAGCCTCCCTGTGCCTAGCTCCATCGCCACCCCAGCTGGGAGAGCTGGCCCTCCCAACAGTCTGTCGGCCTTGTGGGGTAGAACTCAGCACCCTCACACCTTGGCAGGAGCCTTGGAACAAACACTCAATTCAGAGGCCCAGGCCAAGGCCCAAGCCAGAGACAAATGCACAACCCGAGGACCTAGGACAGGACGGGACAGCTGCCTGACTCGGCCCCAGGAAACTCTGGAGAAATGGCAGGAGAAAAGCTGTCTGCTTGGGGCAAAAGCACATGGCTACCCTTAAGAGCTGCCAACCTGGCAAGTACAGGGCATGACAGGGTTCATCTCTGCCCTTGAGGAGATGATAAAGCGAAACAGGGGAAGGATCTGAGCGCCAGACAAAGTGTCTTGACTCTTGAGCAACACTGCCCCCACAACCAGGGAGACGAGCCCAGCCCTGCTGAGCGCCCAGGACCTAGATGGCAGAATATGCTGAATAATGTCAAAACCGGTAGTGATCACAACAACCCCTTCATGCCACACGTGCCCATGACCTTGAGCTGTTTCTCTATTCTGCCATTAGGCAGTGTGAGGGTACAGGGACCAAGACGTACTCCAACCCTGCCCTCGCTCACACCTCCATCCTTCCAAGAACATCTGCTAGGGAAGAATCTGAGAACTATCTCCATAACTCCATTTTCCACAGCACAGCGCTACGCAGGGTCCCACTGCTCCCCCCCCTCCCCACCCCACCCCACTACTTGCCTGGGTCCTACTTTGAGGAGCCCAGCACTAGCCACTCAAGGGAAGAAGGTACATGAGGGCCTCAGTAATGACCCAGGACCGGTCCCCCATCCTCCGGCTGAGAGGAAGTAGTGGCAGTGAGCTGGCCAGGGAGGAAGGAGGAACGGTGGCCTGTTCCCTTCCCCCAGGGCCAGCTGTGTGGAGGCTGGCCTCTACAGGGCCCTATTCACCACCAGGAGAACATACAAAGACCAGTCTGAGCAGCATGGGGGTGGCACATCAGAGAGAAGGAAAAAGAGGGAGGGCTAGAGAGGAAGGAGGCATGGCAAGAAGATAGGAAGGAAGGAGGAGGAGGGGAGGGACGGGATGGGGAAGAGGGAGTGGCCACAGGCTCTGGCACACATATGGGCCCTGGAGAGTGGGAAGAGAAGACTGCTGAAGGCCAAGGCGCCTCTCACCCATGGACTACAGCCTGCCCCCAGACAGCTTTAATCCACTGAGCCACCCAGGAGCCCCAACCCAGACAGCTCCGCTACCCTGCAGTCAGAGCGGGTTCCAGCCTTGGACCCCTGCCAGCCCAGAGCAAAGGGGAGGGGCCCAGACCCCCAGCTCACCCTGCAGCACCTGCTAACCTGGTCAGCAACAGACTGTCCAGCCAGGCTGGCACACCTGCTGCTCAAGGCACAGGCAGGAGACCGGCCAGACACAGGCCCAGAGAATGACAAGTCCCGCAGAAGGAGAGCCTGACCGAGACCATGCGGGGGACCAGAGGTTAATGCTGCCCCCTAAGGAGGCAAAAGCAGGATTTCTCTCTGTGAATCCCTGCCCAAAATACCCAGTCTAAACCAAGATAAACAGGAAGTAGTGCCTTGTGCTAAAAATGGCTCATGTCCTCATCCTCCCCCACCTCACCCAGTGCCCCCAGCCCTGGGGAGGAGTCAGGAGAAGCTGAGGGGTTAAGCAGAGCAGCCTGGCCAAGGTCTGGCAGCCACTAGCGGGAGAGCGGGATGACGATCCCATGGCTCTGAAGGCAGGGCTGGGCTCGGCTACTTCCCAAGCTTTGGCGGCTGCTCACTGGCCACATAGCACTCCCAAAGGGCCTAGCGCCGGGCACTCTACAAGATTTTTTTTCCCCTTACATCCTCAGGACAAGACTTAGCAAGCAGAAAAACATCATTCATGAACTGAGGCACAGAAAGAGGCAGGAATATGTCCAAGGTCACCTAGCGGGGGAGGACTGCACACAGGCAGCCTTCAGCTGTCATTACAACACTGTGCAGGACATCCCTCACCCCACACAATACCCCTGCTGCAATTGGAAACCCAGCACATGCTGGACTGTGCAAGACAACAAAATCCCCCCTCTGCCCAAGTCCTGATGTCGGTTAGGAGTCAGAGAATGAACAACGCCCCAGCACAAGCCCCTACCTGCCCCACAAGTGTACTCACATCATGGGAGAAGGCATAGGGTGTGATCCACACGATGGGCTGCCCCAGTACCTCGGCCTGGTAGTAAATGCCTTTGATGGACAGGAAGACCTGAGGGGAGGGCACGGTAGGGTGAAAAGCACTGGGAGGCAGGGCAGGGAGAAGAGCGGCAACCCCTCCCATAGGTGGCCCCAGGCATACCTTGCGCAGGGCGCGGGCGGCAATAACATAGTGTAGGAACTCCACAGTGAGCCTGCGGCACAGCTGAATGGTCTGCACGTGGCACTTGCCAGTCCGTGGGAAGGTGGAGAAGAGGAAACACATGGAGAGGGCATCATCCAGGTCCCGCAGAGCATCTATGAATGTGGGATACCTGCAAGCCCAGGAGATTGGTGCTCACAGGCTTGGGCAGCCTGGGCTCGGGGAGTGGGGGCGGCGCTGAATTCCTCTTCTGCTCTGTCAGTCACCCCCAGAGGCCCCTTTTCCCAAGCGGGTCTTGCCACTCCCATCTCCTGATCACAAAGTTGGGCAATGCCCAGGGGCCTGGCAGCGGCAGCTTCCCCATAGCCTTGGAGAAAGCATGGAATGAGGCCAGGCCCACTTAGCTCTGAGGATCCGGAAATCCCAAAGGGGGTCCTGAACAGTCACTGCCCACCAAGGACTCAGCCTGGACCCACTTCTATTTGTGGTCAAAGAGAGCGGACCAAGTCTATTTTTCAAGGTGGGAACTGCAGTTCAAAGCAAATATAGTCGAATGTCCAAAACCGAAAGCAGAAAAACATGACGCTGCCCTAGTGCGTGATGGTGGAGAATGGGGGCCGGCCTGCACTCAGCAGCACTCACGGCTTGGCCCGGCCACAGGTCACCAGAGTGAGTTATGTCTCGTTCCTCCTCACCCGGACCTCGGTCTGGTTTGCGGGAGCACCTGGAACCAAATGCTAAAAATGTTGGAGTTTTTTCAGTGCTGGGCCAGGAACCGCCAGAGCAAAAAAGCGCTTCCAGGAATCCTGTGGCAAATTAAGAAGCCGACGAGAACATGCCATCCTTGGCAGGATCCACTACTGCGTGGCTGCCCTGCTGAGGGACGGAGGCCTGGGTCATGGAGAGGACACTGGAGTATGTGCAATGACACCTGGATTCCCGTCCCAGCTGTGACCCGGGATGAGTCCCTGGGCCTCACCCAACTCCAGTGATTTCATTTGGAAAATGACACTGTTGGACCAGACTGTTGGTTTAAAACTGGGCTCCTGTAGCTCCCTGGAAACGCCTAGGGACAAGTGGTCAGACAGGGCCTCAGTGGCTAGCCAGAGTGGCTGTCGGAGCCTCTGAACCCAAACTGCCTTCCAGGAAGCTTTCTTTCGCAGAAAGCATTCTGTTGCTTCAAAAAGGGACTCTGAAAGCCATGAGACCAGAGACGGCCATGGTCGCTCCAGCCCCACGTGGCGTCACTCCCTGCAGTGCGCCAGGAGGAACCTGCCGGTCTTCAGAGCACACCGAGACAGAAGACAGGCCGCAGGGACCTCTCCAAAGCCAACAGGAGGAGGGGCATCTGGTTTTCTGGGGTGCAGGCAGAAACTTCAACCGGCCCCTTGTGGTGTCTCCTAAGGGCCCTCTCTCTGCACCTCACGCACAAACACACTAACCCGGCCAGGACCTTTGGAGGAACAGCACCAACTGTTTCTGAGACACCAGCTTTTTTTTAGGGGATGGCAAAGGAGATCAGGGATGGGGGGCGGTGGATTTGGAACTTCATAACCACACTGCCGCCTGGTGTGGGCACGAATCCAGACACTTGGCTTTTTCCTCGTGCAAGTTTTGCATTTGCTCCACGTGACAGCGGTGCAGTCCACGTGTCACAGGCAGGACAGGAGCTGTCGTCTCTCTCTGAGAGGGCGTGCTCAGAGCAGGAGCTGTTCTCACGCCGCCCAGCTGGCAGGCTGCAGAGCTTTGGTGAGGACACCCCATGCGGGGCTCCTGGGCCAGGGCTCTCTCCGTGCTAGCCCATGGCTGGCCTGACTCAGTGATGCCAAGTCCCTGTTCCCAGGCCATTAGCCCCCAAGGGAAGAGGGACGTTCATCCGCCCAGGGTTTCTGAACCTTACCACCACTGACAATTTGGGCCAGGCAGTTCTGTGTGACTGGGACTGTCCTGTCCACTGTAGGGTGTTTAGCAGCTTCCCTGGTATTTACCCACTAAATACCAGTAGGACTCTTACCCCTGCCCCACATCCAAGGCATGAGAAGCACAAGTATTCCAGACATTTCCATATGTCTCCTGGGAACCAACTCTGCTACTGGTTAAGAACCATAGCCTTAGCCGATGGATGAGTGGAACTACTGAGAAGGCTGGGAAAGAACACTTAAGATTAGGGTGTGTGGGTGGCTCAGTCAGTTAAGTGTCTGCCTTCGGTTCAGGTCATGCTCCCAAGGTCCTGGGACTGAGCCCTGCATCAGGCTCTCCGCTCAGCGGGGAGCCTGCTTCTCCCTGTCCCTCTGCCTGCCGCTCCCCCTGCTTGTGCTCCCTGTCAAATAAATAAATAAAATCTTAAAAAAAAAAAAAAAGATCAGAGGCACCCAGCCATGACTGCCATGTCTGCCCCACGTGCCTGGGGCGCAATCCCAGAACTCTGGCTCTTAACCACAGGGCCTTTGCATCTGTGGTTCCCATTGCTTGAACCATATTTCCCTTGGCTGGCTCAAACGTCTACCCCTAGACACCTACTCTGATAAACCCATAGGTAACATATGTCCCCCAGGTCCCTTCACGCAGTTAGCATTCCACATGGTACTTGCTGTGACTTACAATCATTCTACCAATTTGTGTTTTTTTGGTCTGCTTCCTCCAAAAGGATACCAGCAACTTAAGCAGGGTCCTGATGCTAGGACTGAGTCCCCAACTCACCGCTCCTTGACAATGTGGTCAAGTTTATAGTTGGGCTTGTTGTCCTTTAGACGCTCCACAGTGTTCCACTCACTCTTCCCATAGGCCTTCCGGAGCTTCCGGACAAACACCTAGGAGAGAGGATGAGATCACTGAAGCTGGGGCCAAGGGCTCCTGGAGACTCTTCTTCCACCAAAGAGGCACACGTGGGGCGGGAGGACTCTCAGGACCTCCTGAAGGTGACCACAGCTGTCTGATTATGCCAGCTGATGCCCTCAGCCTGGGATGTGTAACAGTGAACTCCAAAAAACATCCCAACTGGCCCACACAGATGAGCAGACCCAGCCCTCTGCAGCCCTGTGATGGATGAGCAGAGTTGACCACTCTGATGTGCTGACTCCACCACATGAAACATGAAGACATCATGTTTTCAGCCCTATTTTCCAACTGAGCCCAAGTGACCTACCCACAAGGCAGCACAGGGCCAGGAAAGCTAGCCTTCATTCTGAGCACCAGTCTGTGTGGGCATGAGACAAGCCACGGGTCCATGCATGGGGCCAGGTCATGCAGGAAAATGCAGCTGAAGCCAGGCATGGGCCCACAAGGTCCTCCAAACCAACTGATGTCTTCCCTGTAAGTACTTTCGGCCAGACCTGCCTCTGGTGCTCTTCAGAGGCTCCAAGGCTGCTGAAGAGCCAAGACAGCCATTTCCCACAATGGGCCCACTTCCAATGCAGTGGGTTTAAGTAGTTTAAAAAAAAAAAAAAACACCCAGCAACAAAACAGAGCCAGCCACCCACCCCCTGGACTTGGATATTCAGAGGGCTAGCATCTGGGGCTGGCCAGTCTCCTGTGGCCACCAGGTGGCGCTTAGCTCCTCCCAGCCCAGAGCTCAGCTGGGTCCCGGGGCTCTGCACAGGCTTTGGTAATGATCAGCATTTGGTCCAATGAGGTCTCTGTTTTCCCTATGGTACTTAAGCAGTGAATGGTTTACCATTTATGGAATGGAAAGTCTGGTCTCCTGGGAGCGATTCCAGAAAGAATTTGAAAAGGTGCAGTTTCTGTGGGCACGGAAGAATACACCAAAGAGTCCCTAAACTAGTACCATCTTTGCTTCAATGGCAACACATTTACTCTCCAGAAGATCCAGGCCAAAGGTACAGCAGGTAAAGTGTGAATCATTTGCCAGGTTCTGTGCAAATGATTTCCACATGTGATCTCAGTTAATCCTCTGAGACATTCCTTTGAGGTAGAATTACCTCACCCTTCTTGCTCAGAAAGGTTAAACACTCTGCCCGAGGTCACAGCTGGTGGGTCACAGAGCAGTGACGGACGCCATCCAAACCCCAGAGCCCCGGCCTCACCTTGTATTCCCGGAACTTGTTGACGATGGGTTCATGGAGGAGGAACTTGATGTCTTTAAGAAGGTAAAAAGTTCGGGCCGCTGTGGAGCCCTTATTAACCTTCTTCTTATGTTTGGGCTCATGGGGATAAATGCCCTTCAAGATGCACAGCCGCCTGGAAGACAAAGGCCATTCCTTCTGTCAGTAAACTCGCTGAGCACTGGCCACATCAGGCCTGCAAAACAGCAGGGAACGGGGAAAACAGGGGCCCCACCCTTGGAGAATTCATGTCCCTGTGCAGGACCTGATCATCACAGGTCCCCAGAAATCACCTAATGTAGACTGTCACACGTACCAAAAAGGAAATAATCAGGATGCTGACAGGGGCCAGATGGCAAGTACCCCTTTAAGCAAAGGGAGTCAGAAAAAGCCTTGCTGAGAAACTGACATTTCAGCCATATAAAAGGTAGAGGGAAAAGCATTCTAGAAGGACTGAGGCTATAAGAATGGAAAGTGCTGGGTGACCAAAAGTGGGCCACAGAGCAGGGCCCAGAGGCTGTGGAAAACTACACACCTGACTCTACGAGGAGCTGAGAGCCCCTGGCTGCAGGATCAGGAGTCTGTTCTGCCAGAAGGGAGGGGACGGGTGACACAAAGACCCAGCCAGAGAGCAGCAATGCAAGGTAGTAGTGGGCCCATTCTGATGACCCAGCGCGACATGACCCATTCTCCAGCTTCCCCGCAGACCCACCCCTGGCAAAGCACAGCTCATTAAAGCAAAGCCAGACTAGGGCTATCAGAATTCTAGACAGAGTCTGTGGCAGGGTAGGTAAGACACGGATACAGCTGAGTTTTCACCACCACTGAGAGTGACTCGCCACCCAGGCACCTCCCTGCGGTTCCCCTATTCCACTTCTCTCCACCCTCACCTGAAGTCAGCCAGGCTCAGCTGCAGCTTCTTCCGGGCTTTGTTTCGGGTGATGTAGTTGGTGGCAGAGCCTCGTTCATACTTGGGGAGGGAAAAGCACCAAGTGACCATTAGCACTGATTGCAGTGACGACACCAATCTCTGGGCATGCCTCAGGCCAGAGGCAGCCATCACTGCGGACAAGTAGCCAAGAGGCTTCTGGAATAGGAAATACTACAGAGAGAAGTCCACCCACCTGAATAAGCTCTGTTGCACTGTCCTTGCAGTAATCAGTGTAAAGGACACACACATCTGCACGACGCTGGGGACCACGAGGTTGCTATGGATCAGGTGCTAAGCCAAGCACTTGGGAGCGGCTCTAAGTACTGGCCGTTATGATTAGTGATTTCCACACATTATTTCATTTAATCCTCACAACACCGTGGCATGGGTGCCATTAAAATTTATTTTACTGAGAATAAAAAGGCCCAGTGAAATAACCTATCCGGGTCACATAACTTTTAAGGGCTGCGATTCAAACACAGGTTGGAATCCTGCGCCTCAGTGCCTAATCCCCTGAGCCAGTTTTTTCAACTTTTTCATTGTAACCAACCCCTACCACCAGAAGCCTTTTTAAACTGTCTCCCCCCTTAATTGTCCCCTCTCACAGCCCCATGAAATGTTACTACAGACATACCAAAGATCTGTTATGTAATGTGGTCTTTCTGGTTTGTTTTAAAAATTTTATTTACTTGAGAGAGAAGGGGAGAAGGGGAGAGAGAGAGGGAGAGGGAGGGAGAGAGAGAGAGAGAGAGCTCTCAAGGTGCAGAGGAAGGGCATCTCCAGCGAGGAAACAACTCCTTGCTGAGTGCAGATCCCTGATGACCTGAGTTCACAACCTGAGCCGGAAGTCAAGAGTCAGAAGTTTAATCAATTGAGCCACCCAGGCACCCCTGTAATATGATCTTTTTTTTTTTTTAAGATTTTATTTATTTATTTGACAGACACAGATCACAAGTAGGCAGAGAGAGAGGGGGAAGCAGGCTCGCCGCTGAGCAGAGAGCCTGATGCGAGGTTCGATCCCAGGACCCTGGGATCATGACCAGACCTGAAGGCAGTGGCTTAACCCACTGAGCCACCAAGGCGCCCCTGTAATATGGTCTTTTAAAGGGCCACAAATCATTGAAATATCTAAGACCCCTTCAAAAGAAAGTCAACAAAACCAAGAGACAACCAACAGAGTTGAGAAAAGATATTTGCAAATAACATATCAGATAAAGGGCCAGTATCCAAAATCTATAAAGAACTTATCAAATTCAACACCCAAAGAACAAATAATCCAATCAAGAAATGTGCAGAAGACCTGAACAGACATTTCTGCAAAGACATCCAGACGGCCAACAGACACATGAAAAAGTGTTCAACATCACTTGGCATTGGGGAAATACAAATCAAAACCACCTCACACCAGTCAGAATAGCTAAAATCAACAGGTGAGGAAACAACAGATGTTGGCAAGGATGCAGAGAAAGGGGAACCCTCCTACACTGTTTGGTGGGAATGCAAGCTGGTGCAACCACTCACTCTGGAAAACAGTATGGAGGTTCCTGAAAAAGCTGAAAATAGAGCTACCCTACGACCCAGTACTTGCACTACTGGGTATTTACCCCAAAGATACAAATGTACTGATCCGAAGGGGCACCCCCATGTTTATAGCAACAATGTTCACAAAAGCCAAACTTCAGAAAGACCCTAGATGTCCATCAACAGATGAATGGATAAAGAAGTGGTATATAAATGGAATATTACGCAACATTCAAAAAATGCAATCTTGCCATTTGCAACGCCATGGATGGAACTAGAGGGTATTATGCTAAGCAAAATAAGTCAATCAGAGAAAAGCAATTATCATATGATCTCACTGATATGTGGACTGTGAGAAAAAAGGCAGAGGATCAAAAAGGAAGAGAGGAAAAAATGAAAAAAGACAAAACCATAATAGACTCAATCTCAGGAAAAAAACTGGACAGTTGGAGGGGTCAGGGGTGGGAGGAATGAGGTGGCTGGATGATGGACACTGGCGAGGGTGTATGCTATGGTGAGCTCTGTGAATTGTGTAAGACTGATGAATCACAGACCTGTACCCCTGTAGCAAATAATACATTGTATGATAATAAAAATTAATTAATTAGGGGCGCCTGGGTGGCTCAGTTCCTAAGCGGCTGCCTTCAGCTCGGGTCATGATCCCAGGATCCTGAGCTCCTTGCTCAGCAGGGAGACTGCTCCTCCCTCTCTCTCTGCCTGCTGCTCCCCCCGCTTGTGCTCTGTGTTTAAAAAACTAAAAAAATAAAAGGCATTATCTGGCTCAAAACGCTTGTGAAACCCAGCATTAAAAACTTGGGGCGCCTGGGTGGCTCAGTGGGTTAGGGCCTCTGCCTTCGGCTCGGGTCGTGGTCCCAGGGTTCTGGGATTGAGCCCCGCATCGGGCTCTCTGCTCGGTGGGGAGCCTGCTTCCTTCCTCTCTCTGTCTACCTCTCTGCCTACTTGTGATTTCTCTGTCAAATAAATAAATAAAATCTTAAAAAAAAAACAAAAACTGATGTGATTTGTTTACATAGCTGCATCTGTGCTGCAAGGAAGATTTTTCCATCTTATATCTTTGTAATTCCAAACACTTAACTGGTTGTTCAACACTGTGTTGGCTTAAACATAAACAGGCAACAGAAACTTTCAATGTGAAGGAAACAGGAGACCACTACATCTTCCTCACCTTCATCCAAGGTGATTCTCTATACAGCAACAAGAAATCCTTGAAAAACTGACCATGGTACTTCCCCTTTAGTTGAGACCTACTGCACCTGGAGTAAAATCCAAGTTCCTCCTGGTGGCTCACAAGCCTTGCACATCTGGTCCCTGTCTAACCTCAACCTCACCAAAGGCCATTCTTCCCTTGGTTTGGCTATCCCCCAGCCATCCTGATGTTCTAATTCCTTGCACACAGAAAGCCTTACCCACCTAATGGTCTTGGCACTGCAGGTCCCCTGCCAGGTTTGCTCGCTAAGCACTCCCACGGCCCAGAACCCATTTGGATCTCCTGATCTTTCAGATTTCACCTTAAATGTCGAGTCAGAGAGACCTTCCAACACAACATTAACTGAAGTAAGTATTCTTTTACATTCCCCACTCTTTCACATCACATTTAACAACATGTGATTGTTTCATTTGGTTGTTTAGAGTCCTTTCCCCGCTAGAAAGTGAGCTCGGGGAAGGCAAGGACCACACCTGATTGTTTATGTTTCCCTCCCCAGTGTCCAGGGTATGTTCAACAGAGAAGGGATAACAACTTTTGGAGATCATAAACTTGACATAATTGTAAACTTTACGTAATGTTTATTACTGTTTCAATAAACAGCTGTCTTTCGGCCCGGTCTGCATTTAGGGTGAGGCTTTCTTTGGCAACTCCCAACTTTCTTTTACAGCCCTGCTCCAAGATTCTTTCCCGGACTTCATCCGACGAGGACTGCCGTCCTCGGACCCCTTCTCATAGCTGTCTCTCATCCCGTTGATCCCAGCCGTTTCTGAACGCACGAAGGGCCACGCCAGGAAAGGTGCAGTCCCCTGGCACCCTCGCTTCCCCCTCCCTCCCATTCCCCTTGTCCCCAGCACCACCCCTCCCCGGCTCCTGCCCCATTCACCTTCTTCTTCTCCAGGCCTCCCATTGCTCCACGCTCAAGGGTCTACGAGAGCCGCGCGGACAGACAGCGCCACTTCCTCCCGCACGTGCCCTGCCTAGGGCCCCGAGGCCCCCACGCCGCGGGCCTGCGCGGGCTGCCCGATGAGGTGCCTGAGGGAGTCTAGGTAAATATTAGGCTTTCCTCTTCGAAATTTACAACGGAACTTTCTGAAAAAATCACTGAGACAGCTCTTTAGAGTTCTTTCTCATCTCTGGACATATTACAGTTTTAGTATTTAAACGAACGCAGCTATTCAGGCGTTTCTATAGCCATCTGGTGACTATGGCCTGTCTCTATGAGCCCCGTTGCATGCTGGGATGGAGGGTGGCGGAAGGCTTAGCGACCCCCGCAGTACCTTCTGGGATGCAGAGGACAACCACACTCAGAAGTGAGCGAGGGCCGGTGGGTTGTCATCGTAACGGTTGCTAGGCGCCCTCGGAAAGAGGCTTCTCCTGAGGAAAAGCGGCCGCCAGGGGCGCTTAGTGAGGCTGTGTTTCCCTCCAGCTGCCTGTAGCTTTCCCTTTGGCTCCTTGGCTGTTAGAGGGATAAAGTAGATCAAAAGCAGACTTTTTTCCTCAGAGAAGTCTAGTGACCTGAGAGGCCACTTGTATGTTCTGAGCCTTAGCAGTAAATTGAAAAATGACAAAAGGCGAAGCAGAGCTATAGAACTTGTGGTATATTTTAAAGGTACGTTTGGTGGGCGCCTGGGTGGCTCAGTGGGTTAAGCCTTTGCCTTCGGCTCAGGTCATGATCCCAGAGTCCTGGGATCGAGCCCCGCATCTGGCTCTCTGCTCAGCAGGGAGCCTGCTTCCTCCTCTCTCTCTGCCTGCCTCTCTGCCTACTTGTGATCTCTGTCTGTCAAATAAATAAATAAAATCTTTAAAAAAAAAAGTACATATACCTTCTGTATTGTGTTCCTCAAAGTATAATTATAAGGTTTATACAAATATTTACTACTGCCTTCAGATGGTGTGTGATGTGGAGAACAAAGGCAAAAGAAATAGAAAAAAAAATTACATTTCCTCATAATGTACCTTATAATACCCCATTCACAAGTACTTGGGACAGACACGGTGACAATCCTCCAGGAACTCAGCTGCCTCAATGTTAATACTTTGCTAAAGCAAAAGGCAACCTTAGCTTGACATTAGTGGGACCTCCAGGATCCTGTAAGTCTTCTTTAACATATGAAAATCCCTTTGGAAACTTTTTTTTTTTTAAAGATTTTATTTATATATTTAACAGACAGAGATCACAAGTAGGCAGAAAGGCAGGCAGAGAGAGGAGGAAGCAGGGTCCCCTCCGAGCAGAGAGCCCAACTCAGGGCTCAATCCCAGGACCCCGGAATCATGACCTGAGCTGAAGGCAGAGGCTTCAACCCACTGAGCCACACGGCGCCCGGAAACTTCTTTTATCTCTACAACTGCCCCCTCCCCCCCTGCAAAATACATGTTAGCAATCATCCTCCAAACATATGTCCCACTGATGTACATCTAAAGGGTTTCATGACTAATATTCTACTAGATAGTAGTAAATGACCTCTCAAGGTCCTGGAAACCTTGCTTTCAAATTCTATAGGGACCTAGGCTATCCCTCACCCCCTCCCAATTTGAAAGTATATATTCAGCCACTCCTCATGATCCCAGTGCACTACTTCGGCCTACAGGTCCTGTCCCTGTGCTTTAGCAAAATCACCTTTTTTGCAACAATGCAGATGTAAAACATCTCAAGAATTCTTTCTTCGCTGTTCCCTCTGGATGCCAATATCTCACATCATTTTGGTGTTCCAGCATGCAGCCCGAGTCTCCTCATCTGGACTGTGAGCCTTGGTATGAACTTGGTAAGTAATTTCTCTTTTCTTCCTTTACTTTCATTGCAGGGGCTTTTCAAGGAGTACAGTCTTATTGGAACACTATTATGTCAATTGCTCAGGCTGCGATCTTCTAGCTTGTGGCTGCTCTATGGGAAGGAAAAAGCCTGCCTTTTGGCTGGGATTTAGTTCCCTGGCTGAAATGGTAATAAGATTCAGAAATCTGATGTCCTCTCTTCATGTCTGTCCTTATACAAAGTTGTCTTTTTGGGGAAAGGGTAGCACAGGAGAGCCCCCAAAGTCACTAGGACAGCTGCCAATCTTATGACTCCTGTGTGAGGTTTCTTCCTCATTGGTCTAATGTGGTCCTCTCCACATCTCTGGTCAAGCCACTGGTCTGGCTTGAGACTCTGGTCTGGCTGTGAGACCTCCACTTGGACCTAACCAAAACCAGTACCCACCCAATTGAATTAAAACCCAATCTGGGGGGTGCCTGGGTGGCTTAGTGGGTTAAAGCCTCTGCCTTCGGCTCAGGTCATGATCCCAGGGTCCTGGGATAGAGCCCCACATGGGCTCTCTGCTCAGCAGGGAGCCTGCTTCCTCCTCTCTCTCTCTGCCTGCCTCTCTGCCTACTTGTGATCTCTGTCAAATAAATAAATAAAATCTTAAAAATTAAATAAATAAATAAATAAATAAATAAAACCCTCAGAAAATTTAAAGCACATGCCTAAATAGTATTAGGGATCATTACAGAACTTAGAACTTAATTTATTTAACCAAGGTGTCCGTAAGAAATTCCCAAGGGCAAGTAGGTAGGGTTATATAGTGACCAAAAATTAGTTCCTTTAATATTGAGAAGTCTTAACTATCTTAAGTAATCAAAGACCTGAAAAAGGCCAAACACAGAAACTTTGGTTTTCCTGGCAGACAAAAGAGAAAAAAAAAAACCTTTTGTTTGTATTTTCTTATCAAGATCAGATCGGCAGAGGTGCCTGGGTGGCTCAGCGGTTAAGCCTCTGCCTTCTGCTCAGGTCATGATCTCAGGATCCTGGGATTGAGCCTCACCTTGGGCTCTCTGCTCAGTGGGGAGCCTGCTTCCCTCCCTCTCTGCTGCTCTGCCTACTTATGATAGCTCTGGTAAATAAATAAAATAAAAATCAGATCAACAATCCAAGACTTTGTCTCTTTAACAAAAAGAAAAGCAGAGTTGTAATCTTATACCAGTGTACTTTAAAAATCCATTCATTCAAACTTAGTCCCAACCACTTACAAAATTCCTTTTCAGTGATTTACCTTTGTAAACCTTTACAACCTATTCATTCAAATTTTTAAATTAATTTTTTATTTTTTATTAACATATAATGTATTATTAGCCCCAGAGGTACACGTCTGTGAATCGCCAGGTTTACACTTCACAGCACTCACCATAGCACACACCCTCCCCGATGTCCATAATCCAACAGGGAGAGGGAGAACCAGGTTCTCTGCTGAGCAAGAGCCTCAATCCCGGGACCTCCCTCCACCCAGCAGCCCTCAGTTCGTTTTGTGAGATTAAGAGTCCCTTATGGTTGGTCTCCCTCCGGATCCCATCTTGTTTCATTTTATTCATTCAAATTTTGACCAAAGCCTTTTTCCCTCCATCAGCCTTAATTACATTTAGCGGAAGAATTTTAACTCCTAGAAACCATAAGCTCCAGTGAAAACTAAACAGTAACCAATTGTGAACTGCTACAACCAGAATTCTTTGAGATCTGAAATTTATGAAATTTCTTTCTTTTTATTTATTTATTTATTTATTTATTTGTCAGAGAGAGAGGGAGAGAGAGCGAGCCAGCACAGGCAAACAGAGTGGCAGGCAGAGGCAGAGGGAGAAGTAGGCTCCCTGCCGAGCAAGGAGCCCGATGTGGGACTCGATCCCAGGACGCTGGGATCATGACCTGAGCCGAAGGCAGCCGCTCAACCGACTGAGCCACCCAGGCGCCCCTGAAATTTATTTCTGATCTTTTAGATCTGAATTCTTTTTTTTATCTGAAACTGATGAATACAGTTTACATTTTTTAAAAACATATTTTTCCACAGTACAATCTTTTTTTTTAAAGGATTTTATTTATTTATTTGACAGAGAGAGATCACAAGTAGGCAGAGAGGCAGGCAGAGACAGAGGAGGAAGCAGGCTCCCTGCTGAGCAGAGAGCCCGATGCAGGGCTCGATCCCAGGACCCTGAGATCATGACCAGAGCTGAAGGCAGAGACTTAACCCACTGGGCCACCCAGACACCCCCATAGTACAATCTTTTAATAAAGCACAAAGCATGTTTACCAACAGACTCAAGTATCTTTAGTTTCTTTACAGTAAGAAGTCAAAAGCAGATAAACCTTCTGTTTGGTCATCAATCCTTCAGTACCCTATTTTATCTGGGAAAGATTTAGATGTCCAGTTGTTTGTGTTATGCCACCAAAATGGGTCCATGATTAAAGGAGCGAGACTGATACAAAGCAAAGGTCAAGCAAAGCTTTATTTCGCGTCAAGCATCAAGAATCTAACCGAAAGTTCAGGGACACACCTCTCACAAGAGAGGGCGACCCTTCCCTCTTTCACAGACTGGCTTTTTAGGGCAAAGGCCATGCTGTCGGGCCTGGCCACGCACAGGTGGCCAATGAGATTGTAACATACACAGGAAACTCCACAGTGATGCTAGGTGACCAATTGAATTACAATTTACCCTAGTAGACATTTGAACCAGCCTATCACACCTTGGTTAGGATTGGAGCCCAAAAGGCTCCCAAGGGGCAGGGCCCATACTCCTTGGTAACTAGGGAGACAGTATGCATCCCCCCCACTGATCGGATGTCTCCACCTGGCCTGACCCACCCTTGTATTTGAGCTTTGTTACCTGAGGCTGGTTTCTGGGACTTGTTTTTGAGTAAATCCCCTGGGGGAAGGGGAGCAGGGAAGCCTCTGGCTAAAATAGAAAAATATAAAATAGGTCCTTACAGTTTGGAGTGGTGAAGTCTGGAGCCAAAGACCAAGAAAGAATTCTTGAGACGTCTTTGGTCAAAACACTGGTTTTAGGGTGCCTGGGTAGCTCAGTCGGTTGAGCGATGAGCGACTGCCTTCGGCTCAGGTCATGATCCCGGAGTCCTGGGATTGAGTCCTGCATCAGGCTTCCAGCTCCATGGGGGGTCTGCTTCTCCCTCTGATCTTCTCCCCTCTATTGCTCTGTCTCACCCTCTCAAATAAACAAATAAAATCTTAAAAAAAAACAAAAACATACTTAAAAAACAAAACGAAACAAAAAACCCCAGTCGTTTTATTAAAGCATGGGAGAGGACCCATGGTCAGAAAGAGCTGCTTCATGGGCTTGTGAGGGGTGGCTGTTATATACTTGGGAGTTGGGGGAAGTAAAGAAAAGCGAAGTTTCAAAAAAGGATCGTCCTATGTTAAAGAAGACCCACAGGATATCCGAGGCCTTGCCATTGTCAAGTTAAGGTTGTTTTTCCCTCTAGCAAGTCATTAACAAGAAGACAGGAGCTTCCTGGAAGAATAGCACCCATATCCCACCCAGGAAGGGGTGGGGGGAGGTTGCAGGGCATCAGCTAGGCTTTGTCCTCAGCTAGCCTTCTGCTCCCTCGTCAAGATCTGGAGCTTATTTGACTTTAGTAAACCTAGGTAGAATAAAAGTTTTGTATTTAATTTTGATAGCTCTAAATATGTCTATCTTAAGCCCAACCAACTTAAATTAAATTAGGTATCTTCCACCTGAGTCCACTTAGAAGTTAATCATTTTGTTCCCCATTGTCATTTTTACCCATGACACTGGTGGGGAAAACCAAAGCGCATGATGTAGGTCCAACTGGGTGCTCTTTACTCCTGGATGGCGAGGGGAGGAGCTAGTTATGCAGGTGGCACCCAAGGCGGTGCAGAAACAGGAGGGGGGGAGGGGAAGGCTAAAGAGGGGCAGGGCCTCCAGCCAAGGCTAGAGGTGGATTAAAAACCCCAAGAACACCCCAAGAACTCCCTGGGGCTGATGAAAGGACAGGTTTTCTTACCACTAAAGTAGAAACAGGCAGTCCATGAAGGGGCCACAAAAGACAGAGAGCTTCCCCAAGGCAAAGGGAGTTTGGCAGCTGTGTGGGAATATTCCTTAAAGTCCCTTTCTTGAAATAGTCTAACCAGAGACCATTGGTTCCAGTTATCTTGCCATTAGCCCAGGAGATGAATGAGGGAAGAGCTCCCACATACAAGATAAGTAACCTGGGTCTATTAGGGGCAACAGTGAGAGAGTCAGCATCCCCATTCTAGTGTTTCCTCCAGCAACCTGGGTTTATTTGGAGAAGGACTGTTGAATCAGTTCTCATCCCATAGCAGAAGGGGGTTTACTAGCCTGGTCAGGGGCCAAACACTGGACTAATAAACACGTTCTGCAAGAGGACCTTGTGTTGGGGGTCCTGATTTAGGGCCCTGAAGGCCTGGATCTAGGGTATCTCTTCTCCATTTGTCCTGTTTTCTACAGAAGAGATCTAACTGTATTGCAGTTTAATGTCCCATTGATGGGCCATTTTTCCTTGTCTCTGAAGGAGTACTGAGCCATGCAGTGGTTCAGAAGACTAGTCTTTTTTTTTTTAAAGATTGAAATCCAAATTGTTTCCAGTGGGTTAAAAGTGATCCAAAGGGTGGCTCAGTTGGTTAAGCGGCTGCCTTCGGCTCAGGTCATGATCCATGATCCTAGCGTCCTGGGATCCAGCCCCACATCGGGCTCCTTGCTCGGCGGGGAGCCTGCTTCTCTCTGTCTCTGCCTGCCACTCTGTCTGCCTGTGCTCAGTCTCTCTCTTTCTGACAAATAAATAAATAAAATCTTAAAAAAAAAAAAAGTGATCCCAAGGGAGAGTCCTTGGAAACTGAAGATCCTATACTCCTAGAAACGTAGTGAAGGTCCATTACCATGAAACTACCCTCAGATGCTGCCTAACTCCCTAGTGGCAACCCCACACAGGATATTTCCAAGGTTTCTGGTGTCAGAGCAACCAGAGAAATCCCTCAAATGAAATCAATATGATCACCATCCTGCCCTGTAGGAGGGATGCTGGTGACCTCTTCTTCCACAATGCATTCTAGACTACAAATGGGTGCCTGTGGATGAACCAAAATACTGTGCCAGGCTGTGAAGGTCTGCCAGTTTTGACCCATGGGAAACACTAGGAAAGTTTTACAAGGGGAAATTAACCAATTTTGTAATTTAGGTAGGTAGTATGGGGCACCAATAGAAAACAGTTGCGTCACGTACTGGTTTCGGCCAGCTCCCCATGGAGGTCCTGTAGCCAGAAGTGGCTAGACCAGGGATGTGAAAGGGATTGCGTTAGATCAATCGGGAGGAAACCTCACACAGGAGTCTTAAGATTGGCAGCCGTCCTGGTGACTTCCGTGGCAGTCCTGTGCTCAAGACAGACAACTTTGCATAAGGACAGGAATAAAGGGAGGGCATCAAGTTTCTGGGTCTTATTACCATTCTGGCCAGAGTACTATCTTCCAGCCAAAATGATGAAGTTTTAGAATATAAATGAGGTTTGGTGGGGTGAGGTCCGGAGCTGATGACCAAGAAAGAATTCTTGAGACATCTTTGGTGCAAAATGGAGGTTTATTAAAGCATGGGGACAGGACTGTGGGCAGAAAATGCTGCTGCTCTGGGGCTGTGAGGAGTGGTCCATTATATACTTGCAAGATTGGCGGGGGTCAGGAATAAAGTCTCTAAGGAATTTTGGAAGTGAGGTTTCCAGGACCTTGAGGGGCTAGCTGTTGTTGGGAAAAGGTCATTTATTACCATCTAATAAAACCTTAGTCATGAGACCCTTCAGATATATATCAATGGGCCATATGCTTGGTGATGATTGCCAACACGTATCTTGGAGGATTTAGAGGAATCCAAAGGAATTTTTATATGTTGGAGGGGGGGGGGTGCGGTGTTCAGGCTAGGATTGCCTTTTGCCCTTGGCAAAGTATTAAGGTGGAAGCAGTTGAGTCAATGTCCCTCTGCCTGTTTCAAGGGCTTGTCAGTGGGTAAGGAAATTTAGTAACTTTTCTTCTGCCTCTGTTTCCCATATCAAAAAGGCAGGCTTTCTGGGTTGCCTGGGGGGCTCAGTGGGTTAAAGCCTCTGCCTTCGGCTCAGGTCATGATCCCAGAGTCCTGGGATTGAACCCCCCCCCCACCCCCCCACCCCCGCATTGGGCTCTCTGCTCAGCAGGGAGCCTGCTTCCCTTCCTCTCTATCTGCCTGCCTTTCTGCCTACTTGTGATCTCTGTCTGTCAAATAAATAAATAAATAAATAAATAAATAAATAGGCAGGCTTTCTCCTTCCTGTAGAGTAGCTAGGAACTAGAGGATTGCAGCCTGAGCAATTGTCATGAAAGTGGTCTGATAAGACTACTCCTTGAAAAGGCCCTGAAATGAAAGTAAATGGAAGTAAAGGAAAAGATGAAAAAGTACTCACCAAGTCTATACCAAGGATGGGAGTCCAGCCACGGAGAAGACTCTGGCTGCACTTTGGGACACCGAAGTGACTTGAGATATTGGGGTCCAGAAAGCAAACGATCAAGAAAGAATTCTTGAGACATCTTCAGTGCAAGAAAGGTAGTTTTATTAAAGCACAGGGACAGGACCTGTGGGTAGAACAAGCTGCACTGGGATCGTGATGAGCAATTTATTCTGTACTTTTAAGTTGGGAGGGGAAGAGAGAAAAG
Organism: Mellivora capensis; assembly: GCA_004024625.1. Lineage (NCBI taxonomy): Eukaryota > Metazoa > Chordata > Mammalia > Carnivora > Mustelidae > Mellivora > Mellivora capensis. The sequence continues at coordinate 11,428 of PISX010012261.1, read as the reverse complement.
AAGTTTCCAAAGGGATTTTCATATGTGAAAGACGTACAGGATCCTGGAGGTCTGGTTGTTGTTAAGCTAAAGTTGCTTTTCGCCGGTAGGCCATAGGATGTCACTGTTATGCTCCAAAAATGGGTCCGTGATTAAAGGAGTGAGAATGATACAAAGCAAAGGTCAAGCAAAGCTTTATTTTGCACCAAGCATCAAGAATCTAACCAAACGGGGCGCCTGGGTGGCTCAGTGGGTTAAAGCCACTGCCTTCGGCTCAGGTCATGATCCCAGGGTCCTGGGATCGAGCCCCGCATTGGGCTCTCTGCTCAGCAGGGAGCCTGCTTCCTCCCCTCTCTCTCTGACTGTCTCTCTGGCTACTTGTGGTCTCTGTCTGTCAAATAAATAAATAAAATCTTTAAAAAAAAAAATTTAAAAAAAAAAAAAAAAAAAAAAGAATCTAACCAAACATTCCAGGACGCACTTCTCACAAGAGAGGGCGACCCTTTTCTGTTTCACAGACTAGCTTTTAAGGGCAAAGACCATGCAGTTGGGCCTGGCCACGCACAGGTGGCCAATGAAACTGTAACACACAGAGAAAGCTGCACAATGATGCTAGGTGACCAACTGAATTGCAATTTACCCTAGTAGACATTTGAACCAGCCTATCACACCTTGGTTAGGATTGGAGCCCAAAAGGCTCCCAAAGGGCAGGGCCCATACTCCTTGGTAACTAGGGACACAGTATGCATCCCCCCCACTGATCTGATGTCTCCACCTGGCCTGACCCACCCTTGCATTTGAGCTTTGTTACCTGAGGCTGGTTTCTGGGACTTGTTTTTAAGTAAATCCCCTGGGGGAAGGGGAGCAGGGAAGCCTCTGGCTAAAATATAAAAATATAAAATTGGTCCTTACATTCCCCCCTTTCCTTTGGAGATTAGTCAAATCTTTGACTTTTCAGCCAGTTCTAGACCCCCCTTTTAACAGCTGCTAGACTGGTTTAATGACTCCTGTGTGATTTACCCAGAAACAGTATTTCTCTCCTACGATTATGCAGAGCCCTCCCCCCTCCTTTTTTATTAGAAACAGTATGTTAAGCCCCCCCCTTTTTATTTGCAATTGCTTATACCTCCCACCTATATCTTAACAACAGGGGCAACAATGAATCTAATGAACTCATTGTTTTTTTGAGTCTTAGTTTTAGTCCATGATCGGCAGGGTCCATTGGCAGCGGCGTCCATTGGCAGCGGCATCCACCTCTGGGGGGCGTTCTCATCCTCGGCTCGTTTGACGTGACCCGCATGAATCCAGGCCCTGATACTTTCTACTTTTATTGCCGAGGGGGGTGGTCAGGATGACAGTAAACGGTCCCTTCCAGCCAGGCTCCAGGTTTCCCACCTGTTGGTGGTGTATCCAAACCAAGTCCCCAGGTTGGTAAGGATGCGGCTTCACCTCTGTCTCCATCCCAGTGTGGGCAGTCCGGATCCCTGCATGGGCTCTTTTAAGACAGACTGTAATGCCTGCAGTGACTGGAGTTCAGACTGATCAGTCATTTCTGCTATAGTAACCTCTTGTAATCGGGGGCAGAGGGGGAGGGTGCCTCCCAAACATTATTTCAAATGGGGTCACCTTATTTAAGTAGGGTGTACATCGTGCCCTGAGGAGGGCGAAGGGAAGGAGATCTACCCACCCACCGCCAGTCTTCAGAATTAACTTTGTCAAGGTCTCTTTAAGAGTCCGATTCATTCTTTCTATTTGCCCGGAGCTCCGGGACTGGTAGGCACAATGTAGTTTCCAATTAGTGCCTAGGGCTTTGGCCAATGCCTGTGAGACTGGACTCACAAATGCAGGGTCCTTGTCTGACCCGATCGCAAGAGGTAACCCAAACCTCTAGTAGCTTTTTGGCTACCACTCCTGCCATCTCATGTTTGGCAGAAAAAGCCTCTACCCAGCCTGAAAAGGAATCTACAAAAACTAACATATACTTGTGCCCATATTTTCCCGGTTTCATCCCTGTAAAATCTATTTCCCAATAAATTCCTGGTTCCTTACCTCTTTCTCTTTTCCCTCTTCCCATTCTAGTTCTTTCCACATTCACCGCCTGATATTGAGTACATCTGTTAACCACATCCTGAGCCATAATGCCCTAATTTAGAAATCTGGAACTGATCTTTTAAAAAAATTAAAAAAAAAAAAAAAAAGGAAAGAAATCTGGAACTGCTTGCCCATAAGCTCTTTAAGCTTGCGTGTCCCCAGATGAGTCCCTGATGTATTTGGCTGACTAGTTTTCTTCCTAGTCTTCGAGGAAGAATTAACTTTCCTGTTCTAGTCTTAGCCCAACCCCCTTCATAGTCTAATTTAGTCCACTTCTGTAAATATACCTTCATCCTTGACCAGGAGGGCCATGGCAGCAATTATGCGGAGGCAAGGGGGAACCCAGCCGCTACTGGTCTAGTTTCTGGCTAAGATAGGTCACTGGCCTTTGCCAAGGCCTCAGAGTCTGAGTCAAAACTCCTTCAGTCACCCCTGCCTTTTCATCCACATACAAGTGGAAGGGCTTGGTAACGTCTGGGATGGCCAATGCTGGGGCACTCAGTAAGGCTGCTTGTAATTTCCGAAATGCTCCTTCTGCCTCAGCTGTCCACTCTACCATAGCGAGTCGTCCCTTAGCCAGTTCGTAGAGAGGTCGCGAACCGCGAATCGCGGTATCCACAGCCTGCAGTAGCCCACCGTCCCAAGGAACTCCCTCATGGAGATTAAAGCCTAAATCAGTGGCGTGGCTCTGACAGAGCTGTGTTTTCATTGCTGACACCCGATACCCTTTTCCCTGCAGAGTCTGTAAGAGAGCTCTCATCCCACCCGCAGAGTCTGTAAGAGAGCTCTCGTCCCACCCGCAAGCATGACCCTTAGTCCTCAGCGGCTATTTCACTATTCCCACTAACTCAGATTCTTCCTTTCAAAGCCTTCAATTTTCTGGAGTTTCTTCCTTATATCTGGGGCTGGCTGATTGGCAAAAGCAAGATCATTTACATGAGTTATTGTGCAACTTCTCTGAAGTTTACCTTAAGCTGTCTAGCTTAGGTAAACAAACATTTAATAACAATCTAATCTAGAATTTAACACCTATAAAGGCATGTTATTAAAACATAATTTTTCTCTCTAAAATAACCTTCATTCCCAGAGATATCCAAATCAGGACTAATTCATTTGAAAAACAAGTCCAGTTTTAACAAACTTGGCCTAATTATTTACATAACCTCAGCAAGAACAGTAAGTAATCATATAGATCTTTTAGAATCTGCTTTGCTGGAACTTTTTTTTTTTTAAAGATTTTTATTTATTTATTTATTTGTCCGAGAGAGAGAGAGAGAGAGAGAGAGAGAGAGCGCACAGGCAGACAGAGGCAGAGGGAGAAGCAGGCTCCCTGCCGAGCAAGGAGCCCGATGTGGGACTCGATCCCAGGATGCTGGGATCATGACCTGAGCCGAAGGCAGCTGTTTAATCAACTGAGCTACCCAGGCGTCCCTGCTGGAACTTCTTATAAGGAATCTCTAGGTTGAACTTTTAGTAGCCTCTCCAGGCCAGAAACCAAGCCACATAGTTGCCATCAGACATGCCTGCAGTGCCTGTCGACTTGGGCAAATTCCTCTCCCTGGGGTACCCAAAGTATCCCGAGGCTCCTCCTCCTACCAGGGAGTGACATTCTTTATTCACCTGGTGAGGCTGCTGGGAACTCTGTAAGCAAGGTATCAGGCCAACAGTTCCAAAGGGCTTTTCGGTTCCAGGTTTTATAAAGTCAACCTTAGTTCCTTTGAACTGTCTGGTCATATCTGAGTCTTTTCAAATATGACATTCCAGTCAAAGCCTTGGTAAGATAACCAGTGTTTCCAGTGGTGTCCTGTTACAAGGAGAACAGATTCTTATTGAACTTATGCAAATGACTGCCAAGGAAGAAAGAATACTTGCTGGGACCTTTTGGTTTCAGAGGGTTCAGATAGAGAGAAAAGTTGAATGCCTTGATTCGTTTACAAATGAGTATTTTTACATCTCTGTAAGGTACAGGTAACTTAAGAAAAAGTTTCCCTTGTCTAGAGGAGCAAACATTACAGAACCAGTAATGTTTAAAACATTAAGAGACACAACATTACAACCTTTCAGTTCATCTAGTCCCATGTTACTAATTCTGGTTTAGTCCGAATGTAGCCCTTACTTCTGTAAATTCTTACCCATTTCAGTTCCCAGGATTTTAACATATCAAAGACCTGTATTTGTCCTGTAAGTCTCCCATATGAATTTCCTTTAAAGCGGAATTCATCTTACAAGAGAATTAAAACAATTACAAATGACAAAAACTCAGAATAGATATGGTTAAATATCAAGTGATGACTCTTGTCAAAACATTAAACTCTAGGAAATGTATAGAACCTCTAGAGTGGCTAACAGCATTTACCCAAATGTAACCCAAGGTTTATTATTGGCTTAGCAGTACTCCCTGAGTAATTTAGCTTATCAAGAAAAAACCTTATGAGTCAAAGAGATCTCATTTACAACTCTGGGCAGGCAAAGAGAAAACCATTTACATATCAATTAACCTAAGAAAACTTTGCCCTTTTAAACAGAGAGAAAACCAGCTTTTCTATACCAGTGTCTTTCCTCTTATTTTTAAACTTTGCAGTCTTAAGATAGTGAGCTTTCAGGGTTTCTCTCCCTTCACAAATGTCGCAGACAAAGGGAGGGGGATCTTTCAGATGCTGTCCTGCTCACGTCCCTCGTGGGAAATTAGGAGCGTCTTAGCTAAGGTCTGTCCATATAAACCCTGGACCAGGCTACTCCGTGGAGTAGATGACTGTTGTGCCCTATGACGCCCCGCGAGACTCAGGGTGCAGCCCACTCAGACTCCGTAGCTGAAGAGGTGGAGCCATAAAGACACATTCACACAGTCAGGCACTCTTCAACCTTCAAACAGGTTGGACACCCCCCTCTGGTATCCCTGGCCAATGGGAGGCGATCAGTCTCCCCTTCCATTCTTTACGAATGGGTCTGACTTAGACAGTGGCCCCAGGGCTGTTTTTCTTTCCTTTTTTTTAAATTTTTTTTAATATTTTATTTATTTATTTGACAGAGAGAGAGATCACAAGTAGGCAGAGAGGCAGGCAGAGAGAGAGAAGAGGAAGCAGGCTCCCTGCTGAGCAGAGAGCCCAATGCGGGGCTTGATCCCAGGACCCTGGGACCATGACCTGAGCTGAAGGCAGGGGCTTTAACCCACTGAGCCACCCAGGTGCCCCTGTTTTTCTTTCTTATTCAAACAGGATCAGGCATCTGGTACTTTTCTCTCCTTTTTACATATCTCCTACTTTTTTACATACAGAGTTGTTTCCCTTATGTCCATCAATCTTAATTACACTTAACAGAATTTTGTACTCTTAGCAATACCTTAACCTCTACTGAAGACTAAATATAAACCAATTGTGAACTGTTAAAACAGAATTCTTTAGATGGCAAATTTATCAATCAGTTAAGCACAAAACGCGTTTACCAACAGATTTCAAAAGCACAAACCTAGTTCCAGCAACCAGCGCTCTAGCATTTTATCCCATTTGGTTTAAAGTTCCGGGTTAACAAAGACTTTGAAAGCTACCTTAACAATTACCCATTAAAACTTTGAGACAGACAGTTAACCATCAGTTTAGTCATCTCTTTGCTAACAGATTTCAACAGATTTTAACAAATAACACGAGCTTATTTGACCTGAAGTAAAAATTCTGAAGTTTCACATTTACTATTGTTAACTCAAAAGACATATTTATCCTAAATAACCCAACAAACTTAACTTAGTTCAAATACTGAATTCGTTCCACCTGGGCCCACTCCGTTTCAAATGTTTACCTGAGACCCGGGTGGGAAGATCTGGAGTGGGGGGTGTTAGGTCCAGGGGATGCTCTTCTTGTTTCCAGTGAAGAACAGAACAAAGTGCCACCAGAAGGCAGAGAAAGGGGTTCCCAGTTCCAGGGCTCATCAGCTCCAAGAGAGGAGCAGACGCCATACTTTACCACCAGCAAGGGGGGAGGGGCTAGGCAGTCCACTTCGGGCCAGAGAAGGCAAGGAATGTCCCCAAAACAAAGTTTGTTTTGGCAGCTGCTTAGGAATATTCCTTAAAGTCTCTGTCTCAAGTTAGACTACCCCAAGTTGGCTCCAGTTATAGCCATTGAAAGTCAGAGTCCCCTTACTCTCTGCTTGCCCCAGTCCTTAAAACACAACACACAGCACAGCAGACAACAAAAAGACAAGACAAAGACAACCGCAGGCCCAGCAGTTCTTACCCAGAACCTGCCACCGGTGGGGACTTTTAGATCTTCTGGCTGTCCAGGGGGACTCGAACCCCCTGACCGCCTAGGTGACCGCCTAGGGGGACTTGAACTCCCTGTCTAGGGGGACTCTAACCCCCGGTGACCGCCTAGGGGGACTCGGACACCCCGGCAGGTCTCAGAAGAGGGATGGGGCGTCCCCGCATCCTCTCCAGCCCTGGGGAGCTTCACCCCAGTGGGCTATACCTGGAGCTCCACCCAGACAGACAGACCGATCTCACAGAGAGTACCTGGAGATCGGCAGATCCCACAGAGTAAAATCTGTGAGATCTTACCTCGAGGCTTTTCCCAAAAATTCTGATGCTGGCTCAGTTCTCGTTTAATCCCGGACGAGCTCCCAGATGTTATGCCCCCAAAATGGGTCCGTGATTAAAGGAGCAAGACTGATATAAAGCAAAGGTCAAGCAAAGCTTTATTTCGCACCAAGCATCAAGAATCTAACCGAACGTTCGGGGACGCACCTCTTACAAGAGAGGGCGACCCTTCTCTGTTTCACAGACTAGCTTTTAAGGGCAAAGGCCATGCGGTTGGGCATGAAACTGTAACACACAGAGAAAGCTACACAGTCATGCTAGGTGACCAACTGAATTACAATTTACCCTAGTAGACATTTGAACCAGCCTATCACACCTTGGTTAGGATTGGAGCCCAAAAGGCTCCCAAGGGGCAGGGCCCATACTCCTTGGTAACTAGGGAGACAGTATGCATCCCCCCCACTGATCTGATGTCTCCACCTGGCCTGACCCACCCTTGCATTTGAGCTTTGTTACCTGAGGCTGGTTTCTGGGACTTGTTTTTAAATAAATCCCCTGGTGGAAGGGGAGCAGGGATGCCTCTGGCTATATTATAAAAATATAATGGGACGCCTGGGTGGCTCAGTTGGTTAAGCGGCTGCCCTTCGGCTCAGGTCATGATCCCAGCATCCTGGGATCGAGTCCCAGGTCGGGCTCCTTGCTCGGCAGGGAGCCTGCTTCTCCCTCTGCCTCTGCCTGCCATTCTGTCTGCCTGTGCTCGCTCGCTCTCCCTCTCTCTCTGACAAATAAATAAATTAAAAATTTTTTTTTCAAATATAAAAATATAAAATAAGTCCTTACAGTCACAGCATAAAGACTGAATCTGAATGTGTGCAAATTAACAACAATAAGGAAAGAATCTTTTAGGCATCTGGGGAATTCCAGAATGGAATGCAGAATGTGACAAACCAATCTTAACAGTTTTACAAATGTATGAAATAACCTTGCTAACGAGGATGGGAGGAAAAGGTGATGAGGCAGGTAACGTCAAAAAGCAGGGATGTCTGGGTGGCTCAGTGGGTTAAAGCTTCTGCCTTCAGCTTGGGTCATGATCCCAGAGTCGTAGGATTGAGTCCTGCGTCGGGCTCTCCACTCAGCGGGGAGCCTGCTTCCCCCTCCCTCTCTCTGCCTGCCTCTCTGCCTACTTGTGATCTCTGTCAAATAAATAAATAAAAATCTTTGGGAAAAAAAAAAATCAATTGACCATACATGTGAGAGTTTATTTGTGGTCTCTCGGTTCTGTCCCACTGGTCTGTATGTATAATCCTTACGCCGATTATGCCAAACTGATGAGAGAACTGAAGGCAAGCTGAGGACAAAGCACAAGCTGACACCCAGCACACCACACACACACACACACACACACACATAGCCCCAGGCGGGCTCTGTGTGACGTTCCTCTGGCATTCCTGGCTGCCCTTAAGCTAAGAAGGATAAACAAATGGTTAACCTATATAGATAACAATCCCGCAAGACATTTGTAAACCGAGTCTCCCTCCGTTTACAAATGTCATAGTGATTTATAAGGTAAAAGCATCAATAACCTAACTTCCAGAGGGGAACTCCCAACTATCTTAATGTTAGTGCTTTACTAGAGGGAAAAACAACCCTAACTTGACAATGGCCAGGCCTCCAGTATCTTATAGGTCCTCTTTAGCATAGGAAAGTTCTTTTGAAGACCTTCCTTTCTCCTTACCTCCCCCAACTCCCAAGGATATAATCAGTCACTCCTCCGCAGACTGGATGCAGCAGCTCTTTCTACCCATGGGTCCTGTCCCTGTGCTTTAATAAAATCATCTTTTTGCACCAAAGACGTCTCAAGAATTCTTGGTCATTGGCTCTGGACCTCACCTACATTCCAAAAACTACATTAAAATGATTTTTTTAAAAAATGCTCTATGGGGGCACCTGGGTGGCTCATGGGTTACGCCTCTGCCTTTGGTGCAGGTCATGGTCTTAGGGTCCTGGGATGGAGCCCCACATCACATTGGGCTCACTCCTCCTGGGGGAGCCTGCTTCCTCCTCTCTCTCTGCCTGCCTCTCTGCCTACTTGTGATCTCTGTCTGTCAAATAAATAAATAAAATCTTTAAAAAATAAAAAAGAAAGGAAAAAAGAAAAATCTTGGCTTATTGGAGATTGGATGGAAAGACTCCTAGGTACTTACCCTAATCTGATGGAATGTAAACACATCCTTCCAAGAACTGGATATGATGTAGAGATGTTTGGGTTGTCTGGGCATTGTCCCATTTGAAAGACACGGGGAGATAGCACTCTAGTTTTCCCGGAACATTGGGAGCTTAAACAGGGAGCCTCGTTGGACTGTACCCATTCGGCTCTCTCAAGGAAATAAGAGTTTTATTTTGCTTTTGGATAAGACTAATTAACTAGACAAATGGCTACAGACTGGAGTCTTCTGGAGTCTGAAAGTTATATGTTTTTAGGGGAAGTGAAAGCAAGCATTGCCTATCTTTATATCATATACATTTCCACATCTCGGGAGACTAGGGTTTTTTCTTTCTTTCTTTTCCTTCCTCCCTCCCTTCCTTCCCTTCTTTTTATTTTGTTTTTTTTTTTTTCTTTCTTTCTCTTCTCTCTCTCTCTCTCCCACTTTCTTTTTTAAAAGATTTTATTTATTTGACAGAGGGAGACAGAGCAAGAGAGGGAGCACAAGCAGAGGGAGAAAGAGAGGGAGAAGCAGGCTTCCCAAGAAGCAGGGAGCCTGATACGGGGCTTGATCCCAGGACCGTGGGATCATGACCCCAGCTGAAGGCAGACGCTAAAGCGAGTGAGCCACCCAGGAGTCACAAATCTTTTTTTTTTTTTTTAAGATTTTATTTATTTATTTGACACACAGATCACAAGTAGGCAGAGAGGCAGGCAGAGAGAGAGAGAGGAGGAAGCAGGCTCCCCGCTGAACAGAGAGCCCAACGAGGGGCTCGATCCCAGGCCCCTGAAGGCAGAGGCTCTAACCCACTGAGCCACCCAGGTGCCCCAAGAGTCACAAATCTTAAGCAGGCTCCACTCCCTGCACAGAGCCCAACATGGCGCTCAATCCCACGGTCCTGAGATGACTACATGAGCTGAAATCAACAGTCAGATGCTTAACCAACTAAGCCACCCAGATGCCCAAGACTAGGGTTTTCTACAGAAACACCAAGACATCCATGGGAGTTTTATTTCCTTACACAATGTTTTCTTTTTCTTCTGGCTTCTTTCATTCAACATTATTTTTATGAAATTCATCTTTATTTTTGTGCAAATATCCATTCTCATTGCTGTACAGAATATGCCATACTTTATCCATTTTTTTTTTTGGTGGAGATTAGATAGTCCAAAAGTTCACCAACTGTGAAGATAGGGAAGAGTGCACACTTCTGACACCAGTGACAAATTCATGGGTTGCTAAGTTCATCCTCAGGCTTAATAATTCACTAGAAGGACTTTAAGAACTCAGTGAAAGCTGAATTATGGAAGTTATAAAAGTTATAATTTTCACGACTTATTACAGATGCAGATTAAAATCAACCAAAGGAAGAAATACATAGGGCAGAGCCTAGGAAAGTACCAACTGGGGAGCTTCCAATCATCCTCTCTCTGTAGACTCAAGAGACTGTTAGTACATGGATTGTGATGGCTGGATTAAATTCTCCCCCATATGAATTCTCTTTTACTCTCTACTAGATTAAATACTCTGTTTCTGTTCTTTTAATGGTCACCCCCAAATTTTAGTTTACACACTTAGCAGATCCTAAAATTAATCATTATTTTGTTTTCCTCAGGAACAACACAAGGATCTTAATATACTCTAACTCCAATCTGAACCCTCTAGACTTATGCACAATTGTCGTACTTCATTTTTATCTTGATTTTATGCCCTTTATATTAGACATAATTGGTATTGTTCTGTGCAGCCAGTACTTGTTTACATTTATCCTCAAGCTTGACATTTTCTTGGTTCCCATTCTTTCTTAGATCTTAGACTTTCCTCTGGAATCATTTCCCTTCTTCTGGAGGTATATTAATAAGGTTCTGTTGCAGGTATGCTCTTGATTTTTGGTTGTCTCTCTCTCTCTTTTTTTTTTTTTTTTTTAAAGATTTTTTTATTTATTTGACAGAGAGAGAGCCAACAAGAACAGGAACACAAGCAGGGGGAGTGGGAGAGGGAGAAGCAGGCTTCCCGCCCAGCAGGGAGCCCAATGATCCCAGGACCTTGGGATCATGACCCGAGCCTAAGGCAGACACTTAATGACTGAGCCACCCAGGCATCCCGGTTTTTGGTTGTCTTAAAATGTCTTTGTTTTACATAATTTTTGAGTGATAGATTCACTGGGTATAGAATTCTAGGTGGCTAATATAGTTTCTTAACACAATGAGATATTAATCTAATGTGTTCTGGCTTCCATTGTTACTATTGAGAAGTTATCTGATGGTAGAATTATTGTTTCTTTGTAGAAAATGTGTCTTTTTCTAGCTTCTTTTAGGATACTCTTTATCTTTGATGTTTTTCTTTTTCTTTTTCTTTTTCTTTTTTTTATCTTTGATGTTTTTCAGTTCATTATAATGTATTTAAGTTTGGGCTTGTTTTTATTTATCTGGCTTGAATCTCAAGGCAGAATGTATTTCTCATTCTGAGGATTTGTATCTTTCCTCAATTCTGAAAAATTCTCAGCCATTATCTTTTCAAACATTGCTTCTTCTTTATTCTCACCATTTCCTTCTCATGTAGTTTCCATTAGACTTATGTTGACCATCTTACTCTATTATCCATGCCTTTTAATTGCTCAGATTTTTTT
>PISX010012260.1:0-61462 GCA_004024625.1 Mellivora capensis | reverse complement strand
TCAGGGTCGTGATGGAACCCTGTGTGGGCCGCTGGAGATTCTCTCTTCCTCTCCCTCTGCCCCTCCTACTCCAGCTTGCACTCTCTCTCAAATAAATAAATCTTAAAAATAATGTAAACACTGCATGTAAAAGGGTGGCAAAGGAATGGCAAGGACCGGTATTGGAGAGCTGGGAAGAGCTCACTTATCAATGCCAAGTCCTATGCGATCTTGGCCTCTAGAAACCATGGGTGGGACACGTCCAATTGCTACGAATGGACTCTGGGCTTCGGAAGGGGAAGGAAACCTGGGACTCCTTGGTCCCCAGCTGCAAAGGAATGAAGATGGTAAGAAGACATCTGTGGCCACCAAGGAAAGGCCATGTGCCTGCCTGACAAGGAGGAGAGGCTGGGGAAGGGCAGAGTACAAATTCCAGAGCTTCCTCTTTCCCGCTGGGCCAATTACTCTGCCCTATGTGCAAGCAGTCCTGGGAGGTCTGCAGAAAAGAAATTGAACTCTCTCCTGCTAATAGCATCTAAAACCCGCCTGCCTGACTCAAAGGGTTTGTTGCACAGATAAAATGAAATGGGGTGTTGAAGAGGACATTCATGCCCAAGGTGTCACGTGGTTTTTCTTTTCAGCAAAGAGGTCTCTCTGGGAACAGCCTGGAGAAGGCCAGACTTTCCTTCCCAGTGCCCCTCTCCATGTTCTAGCCATCCCGCACCCCAGCTTCCGAGTCACAGGAGAGGCTTCCTGACCTCCTTTCCCTCACCCCATGGCCAAGAGCTGCACACAGCAAGTGGGATGGGCAGAGCCGGCTGAGAGGCTTTATTTGGGACAAGACACTCGAATTGGCTTTTAGTTGGAGGCATGGACAAGAGGGGGTACCCAGGGCAGCAGACTCCCCCCAGGGGCAGGCTGAGAACTGGGGCTGAGTCTTAGGTGGGTCTCCTGTTCCCGATGCTCCCCTGCACAGCTCCTTCCCCCAAAGGCTCTATGGCAGCCACGAGAGCGGGGAGGCTGGGCGGGACCACGATGGTTGTTCACTTGGACAGGACATCAGATGACTCGGACACCAGCTTCCCGTCACGGGTCTCAATCTTCTTCACCACCACAGCCTTGGAGGAGCTGCTACGGCTGAAGGACCCAGAGGGGCCAAAGCTGGACTGGAAGGAGCTCAGGCCATAGTTGAGGCCAGGGCTTGGGAGGCCCCCATAGGCCGAGCTCAGGCCACCTGGTCAGAGACAGAACAGCCAAATGGGCAGAGAAGGCCAAGCACACATCAGGCTCCATGTCCCTGTTCCCTGCCATCTGCTACATGGTTCCCAGGGCTGGGGAATTCACCCTGGCTCATGATTTTAGATGGGTGGGGAAAACCGAGAGCTTTGAATTAGTTATGTGACCTTGGACAAGACCTCTAACTGGGCCCCAGCTTGCTCACCTGCACAAGAGGGAAATTACCAGGAGCTGTGTAAAAAGGCCCCGCCCTCCTGCCCTCCTGCCCTCCAGCCCTCCACCCCAGGCCGAGACACTCACCTGAGAAGCTGCTGGTGGTCTTAGTATGGATACTCATGTTCTGCATCCCAGACTCCAGCCTGTACCCAGAGGATACATGGGACATCAGAACCAACTCCAGGCCCTTGTCCCAGGACAACAGGACTCAATTCCCACCCCCGCCCACCCCAGGTCCCAGGGCTAGGGCACTGATCAGAGACCCCAGTACTCACCGGCTCTCCTCGCCCTCCAGCAGCTTGCGGTAGGTGGCGATCTCGATGTCCAGGGCCAACTTGACGTTCATGAGCTCCTGGTACTCGCGCAGCTGCCGGGCCATGTCCTGCTTGGCTCTCTGCAGGGCGGCCTCCAGCTCGGCCACCTTGCCATTGGCGTCCTTAATGGCCAGCTCCCCGCGCTGCTCAGCATCGGCAATGGCAGCCTCCAGGGCAGTCCTCTGTGCAGGCAGGGGGACAGGTCAGCAGGTAGAGCAGAGTCTGGTTGCCTCCTCCCCCTGCACCTCCCCCTCCCCCTCCCCTCTCTATTGGGAACCAGAGCCTCTCCCTGACCTAGACTAAGCAACTCCACCTAGCTCAAAGAAAATGCTACCATGGGCTTCAGAAGCAGGACAGGGAAACCTGAGCAGCTCCCAGGCACTTCCTTGTGTAAACTTCTCACCTGGGACCCCATGAGGCATCATCCCCAGCCTAACTAACTGGACCACATCTCCACTTTCGAGACTGCTTTAAAGCAGGAGAACCTGACCTTAGCCTGATATATAAGACAGATAAAATAAAGCAGGCTCAAGGGAACCAAAGGTTCCATCCTAGAGCCTAAGCTATCTGTCCCACCCCTCTCTGGCCCGTCACAGCCCCAGGGACTTGCTCAGCACCGTTGCCCCACCCAGGGGGCAGTCTGAGAAGCTGAAAGTCTGGTCTAGCATTCCTTTCCTGACCCCAGCCTCCTCACTCCCTGTTGCCTTGTCTGCTCTCACCCAAGAGCAGACATGTCCAAGGACCCTCTCCCACCCCCAGCCTAGCCAATACCTGGTTTTTGAGGGCCTCGATCTCAGCCTGGAGTCGGCTGATGCTCCGATTCATCTCAGAAATCTCCGTCTTCGTGCGACGGAGGTCATCCCCGTGCTTCCCAGCCAATGTCTGCAGCTCCTCGTACTGTGGGTGTGAGGCAGGAGTGAGACAAGTGCCCAGCTCAGATCACCTCCCCTTCCCCCCACACACATACACACACACCACTGCCAGCCTTTTTCCAGACTTTCAGGCACAAGGACATCCCTCTCTCCCCAGCACCCACTCGGTGGGCCCAGCTCACAGCAGGCAGGAGAGTTTGAAATCCTGCTCCCTCCTCAAGTACTAGGGCACAGAACCAGCCAGAGCAGAGGGCTAGCCTGTGACCCTGCTCTTCACCTTGATCTGGTACATGGTCTCGGCCTCAGCCCGGCTACGGTTGGCGATGTCCTCATACTGGGCCTTGACCTCAGCGATGATGCCGTCCAGGTCCAGGGAGCGGCTGTTGTCCATGGACAGGACCACAGACGTGTCCGAGATCTGGGACTGCAGCTCACGGATCTCCTGGGGTGAGGGGATGGCACAGGGGGTATGAGGCCCTGTCCTTGCACACAAGGAGCCCCCTTTGGCAGAGGGACTTCCTTAGGGACAAGACAGGGAGGTCAGCAGAGGAGAGAAGATGGGAGCTAGAGCTGGGAAGATGGGTAAAAGGCCTGAAATCCGGAGGGATGTACAGATAAAAGTCAGCAAGGACGAAAGGCCACCTGGCTCCAGGTGAGTGACCCAAGGGGCAGAGCCCTTCCCCAATCAGCTGCCAACACTGAGCCCCTAAAAAGCTTGCTACAAAGCCCAAAGATTCCGAACAAAGGCTCTGGGAACAAACCAGGTTCAAATTACAGCTGGGTCACCACTCTGTGATGACCACCTTGGACAAGCTATTTCATTCCCAAGCCCTTTTTTCTCATCTGTGAAATGGGGGACAAAATGTATAGAACAGCCATGTTGGGTTATATCGATAATTATAATTATTCAGTGGTAAGACCCTGTCTGCAGACGTGCTGGGGGTAGGGAGGAGCCTGATGGGGTGGGGGGCCCTCAGTCTGCAGGCCCCAAGAACATACCTCTTCATATAGCTGCCTTAAGAAGTTGATCTCGTCGGTCAGCCCTTCCAGGCGGGACTCGAGTTCTACCTTGTTCATGTAAGCTTCGTCCACATCCTGGGTGGCAGGGAAAGGGAGTCTGAGCTGAGCGCCCACACAGGACCGCAACCAGGGGCAGCCAGTGGCCCAGACATAGAAACTTCTTACTAAATGACTTTCCCACCTCACTATGTAGCCTGATCCTCCAGCCTCTGCCCCATCACACCTGTATCCCCACCCAACCCCTTTACCTCCCACTCGTCCAGCCCTCCTCCTCCTTCTCTCCTCCCCCTCCAGGAAGCCTTCTGTGGCCACACCTCCAATTCTGCTCCATTTTCTTAACCATGTCCCAACATCAATGTCCAGAGTTCTGTCCAAACGCACCTAACTACCCCGTCCCTGTTGACTTTTCTATGCTGAATACCTAGGAGATAGCCAAATATCCCATTACTTGGACACATTTAGGGACCAAACCCAGAAAGCCTTAGTCCAAGTCTCGAAGCCCCACCTCCTGCATCTGGCAGCGGGGCGGGGGGAGGGGGCTCCCTCACCTTCTTGATGAGGACAAATTCATTCTCCATGTCTGCACGTTCTTTGATCTCTTCCTCATATCTGGTGAGAAACAGACTTAGAATCAGAGGATGAAGGCAAAAAGTGAGCTTGTCCTATGTATTTGGGGAGGCAAGGATATCTAGGAAATTCAGTTCATGAAGATGCAGGATACAAGGGCAGGTCTCGTCCTTCTGCCTCAACCAGCCACCCTCCCCACCCCACACCCACTGGTTGTGGTCAGTCAGCAGGGAAGCCTGTGGCCAGAACCCCTCTCTGAGACCACAAAAACACATGGGATCAGGCACAGGAAGAGGATCAGCAGCGGGGACTGACATGAGACCTCAGACAGAAAGAACTTCCTGGGGTATGCTGGAGCAGGGCCAGACCTATAAGTACACAACAGAGGCCTTTCCCACCTTGGGTTTACCATGGACGTATTACATATAATCTGTTATCCAAATCCCGGCAGTTCTCAGATTGAGAGGGGGTGGACGCTATTCACAATTACACCTGGACAACAGGCACAAAGTGAGACTGTCCTAGAAAACCTGGTCTTCTGATCACCCTAATTATACAGGACTACATGGCCCATCAGGCACGGGGCCACGGGGTCTTAGGCAGGGCCGGCGGACTTCCAGCAGGTAGAGGGCGGGAGGAAGGAGGGCGGCTCACTTATTCTTGAAGTCCTCCACCAGCCCCTGCATGTTGCCGAGCTCCACCTCCAGCTTCAGCTTCTCCTGGCCCAGGGTGTCCAGCTGCCGCCGGAGGTTACTGATGTAGCTCTCGAACATGTTGTCTATGTTGCTCCGCGCGGTCTTCTGCTGCTGTAGGAGGCTCCACTTGGTCTCCAGAACTTTGTTCTGCTGCTCCAGATGCCTCACCTGCATGAGGGAAGGAAAAGCAAGAAGGTCCACAATGGGCCCACAGGGCAGGGGAGGGGTCTGGGGGGGAACCAACACTGTCTTTTCCTCTAGCTCACTTCCAGGGGTGTCTCCAGAACCCAGAGAGCTGGTTAACCGCTCTGGGAGGAATCCCCAGTGGCCTGAAAGACACCACAGTGAGTAGATTAGGGAGCCATGTCCCCCAAGAGCTGGGGCGGGGGTTAGGGGGACGACAGCAAGTGCATGGGAGGAAGGGACGGGCAGCCAGGAGAGTTATGTTGAAATGGTATTTGCAGAACAAACAGGTCTTATTTACTTCGGCTGTATATTACAAGTCAGTAAGAAGAGCCAAGTTTCGATTAACACTTTATATAAGATTGAAAAAGAAATTTAATTGCTCATATCAAATAGAATCATCATCATCATTATTATTATATGGAGTGGCTTTGAGGCACTCCTACAGATTACAGAAAAACTGCAGCCCTTCAGCCCAGAGAGCACTGGCCAGAAGACCTAGGTTCTAGCCAAAGGCTGCTACTAGCTAACCCTTGCTGAGCGACACTGAGTTGATTCCCCTCTCTGAGCCTGGTCTCAACCTTGCGATGGCCTAGAGGAGCCCAGGCAGGCCCTTTCAGGAGCCTCTCCCGGCAGATGTCACTTTCAGCCAGACAAGAGGCAAGAGACTAGGCAGATCTGGATGCAAACCAAACACCTCCCTCCCCACTGTCAAGGAGGAAAGTCGAGGGTGCCTTCTGTCAAGGAGCCTGCAAGCCCTCCCTAAGCAGGGGCCTGCCCATTCCCTAGGGGACTCCAATTCCTAAGGGCGCTGCTCTGCCCCAGGATTTGCCTCCTTCCCTTCCCACAATGCCTCCAGGAGCCAGTCAGCAGGGAGGGACCAAATCCTCCGGAGCGCTGGGGCCTCCGGGGCTCCGGAGGCAGCTACCATCGAGGCTGCAAAACCCGGCTCGGAGAATGGCTCGGAGCCTGCCCTCGGAAAAGTGGAGCCAGGCTGGGGCGGAGCCAGGGTAGAGGAGAGTGAAAGGGGGCCAAGAGCCGAGTTGAGGAGAGGGGCGTTGGCGGACAGACGCCTTATTTGAGGCCATAAACTCTGGGCTTGGACAGGACAAGAAACCTGGGCGGGGTGTCCAACGCCCGCAGACTTTGAATCCTGGATGGGCTTTCCTGAAGCCAGCTCCTGGCGCCCCCCTCACCCTGACCCCGCCCCCCAGAAGCTAAGAGCTGCCCCAGGGAGGGGAGCGCCACCTCAAGACCGAGGGCCTCAGCCCCTCACCCCAAGACCGAGGGCGAGTCTCTGCCACGCCCGGCCCCGCCCACCCCGGGTTCCCAGGGCGGGGGGCCAGGTCGTGACTCATCCCGATGCCCCCACACTCGGGCCTGGAATGCCAAAGGCCTCAATCAATATTTGCCCTCTGAGTCAAGTCACCCTCTTCCTTATTCCACAATCCTATCAAACTCTATTTAAATTTAAAAAAAAATAGTAAGAAAGCAGAGGGTCACCTTTGGGGAGCCCTTGGGGCAGGGCCAGGGAGAAGGGTTAACCTGGAGCAGGGCTCACCCCCACCCCCGTCCCACCCCGCAGGTGAACAGCTCAGACTCTTCCAGGCTGAAAGCTTCACAGACCGGTCAGAACTCGGGTAGGGGTGTGATGCGTGAAGGAGGAAGCCTCAAGGTTTAGAACCGCGGGCTGCCCAGTCCCTCTCCCCCTCGCTGCCCGGGGCTAAACCAAAGGGCACGGGAGGACTGAGCCATAGCTGGAAGGGAGAGTGCGGCCACGGTGGGTGGGGCCAACAGGTCGCTAGTGGGGAGCTGGAGAAGTGCCCACAGACAGGGCGACCAAGACACGGGTCGGGACCCCCAGCCCCAGGCACTGCCCGCCACGCGGAGTGGGGAGCCCTCACCTTGTCGATGAAAGAGGCAAATTTGTTGTTGAGGGTCTTGATCTGCTCCTTCTCCTGGGTGCGCACAGCTTGGATGTTGGGATCCACTTCCAGCTTAAGAGGGCTCAGCAGGCTCTGGTTCACTGAGACGGCGGTGATGCCCCCCATACCCCCGGCCCCGCCGCCGTAACCCCCGACCACACTCATGCTGCTGTTCAGGCCCCCCCGGAAGCTGCCTCCCACCCGGGAGAAGGCGGACGAGCTGATGCGGGAGCCAGGCCCGCTGGTGTAGGAGCGGCTGCTGAAGGCCCGGGGGCCGGAGGTGGACACCTTGTAGGACTTCTGGGTCACCCTGACGGACATGGTGGAGGCCGGAGTGGAGGCTGGAGTAGAGGCGAGTAGGCTGAACCTGACAGAGGTTCCAGAAGGAGCCGAGAAGCTGCTTCTAGGTAGGAACAACACCCCAGGGTTGGCCCTTTATAAAAGAGAGCCCAGCCCAAGGGGAGGATCCAACGGGTACCTGAGTGGCTAGGCCCTGAGGGGGCTGGGCCTAACCCGACACCTGCCACCTACAGGCTGGACTCAGGTGGGGGCAGCAGAGAGCTGCTCCCACCCAGGAGCCCACTCTAGCACTGCCCAGCTTGAGGGGGCGGGGGCTTTTCGGAAGTGTAAAAAGGGGGAGAGAACGTCTGGCCTGGAGGGAGCCTGTAACAAAGATTTGGTTGGGGTCACCCAGCCACTGCAGCCCTGCTTCTCTCTCTGGTCTTCTTCTCTCCTTGGGGAAAAAATGCAAGGACTGGGAAACACAGCAGGAAAGGGATCCCAGAGAAGCCAACACCCCAAAGACATCACCTCATGTTCTTCTCTCCACTTAGTGATTATGAAATTCTGCCGAGGCTGGAGGACAGGGCATCTAGGTTCCAGACCCTTGAACCTGAAGCCAACCATCTGCCTAGTCTCCCCTCAGTTATGGCTGTATTCTCTTCTCGTATCTGGTGCAGTGCAAAGAGGCACTGGGTGAGTAATTGAGGAATGAATGAACGCACACGCGCGCACACACACACACACACACACACACACACACACACTGGCTGTCTTTCCTCTGGGTCTGTGGGTGCAAAAAACGTGCAACAGAGCATATTTCCTGGACACCACCTAATACCTTCCTCCCCTCCCAAGGTCCTAGGATTCCCTGGGACCCTGTAGGCCTTACTCTGGGGCACAGAGAATGAAGAACAAGGCCTAAAGAGAGAAAGATGGGGGAGTTCAGCAGAAAGGGAAGCTGCTGTTATTGCCCTTGCGGGAGTCGTTCTGTGGCACCTGGTGGGTGAATCACAGGGAAAGGAGGCAGGAAAAGGAGGCAGCACAGTGTGGGGATGGGGGGGGGGGAGGGCACTGATGTTAAATCAAGCTGGAGCCACCTGGACCCTCTTTCTTCTCCCAGGCCAGAGGAGATGGAGGAAGAGTCCTTGCACCTGTTTCCCTGAACCCATTATCAGAATGAGTCAGACAGCAGGTTGGAGCAGGGCACGCACCTGCAGAAGTCTGGAGAATGGGGAGCTGTGCACGGCACCCCAGGCCTGGGCGGGCTGGGTGGGGCAGGCTGTGGGTGTACTGCAAGAGCTGGGCCCTGGAGGCAGAGATTCCAGCAGCATTTAGCTGATGACTGGGGCTAGATTCAGAAAGATCCTGCAGGGCATGAAGTGGGGACTGGATGACAACCAGCTGGAGTCCCTTGGAGGAGAGGGACACACAGCACACAGCCCCCGGCCCAGGGCAGGGGATGACCGTGACTGCCCACCTGCCAGGAGGGCAGATAGCTTCCTCCCCAGCCTTCAGCAGACACACTCATGCTTCCAGAAGGACAGACACATTGACAGCTACTCAGAGGGACAGGAAGAACCAGAAGCCCCTCTCTCTGGGGACAGACATAAATCCAAAAGACAGACACGGAAGAGTTCCACTCAGACGGAACACACACACACACACACACACACACACACAAGGAAGCACTTGTCCCTTCTCCAAAGACAAAGCAGAGACTCCCAGAGGGGACACAGAGCCCACATTCCTTTCTCCCCTCCCCTCTTTCCTCCTCCCCACCTTCCCCAGCCTTCTGGCCTCCTCTGATTGGCTGACCGAGCAGGGGGAAATCCAGTTTGTACCTGTTTGCGCCGGGCCCTCTCCCAGCCCCTTCAAACAATACTTAATTTCCAAGGAATGAACTGAATGCATGCCGCCCCCTCCCCAACAAACACCCGTGCTAGCAAGGTGGAGAGACTTCTTCCAGAGACCTAAGGGAGGGCGTGCGGGCCCACTGCCAAACCTGGGACAGAGAGCAGGAAAGAGAAAGGTCGGGGCTGGTCAGACAGGTATGGCAGCCCTGGGGAGGGAGAACACCAGCTCCCCCACTCCTTCCCCTCCCCCGAACTGTAGTCCGGAGGACCATGGCAGATTGAAGGAGGGGGAAGGGAGAGGACAGCAGAGGCGGGGACAGATGGTACCTGAAGTCCTAAGCACAAAATAACAACCCAGAGCCAGTCCTGAAATCTCAGCCCCTCTGCCCCCACCTGCCGGCCTGGTTCCCTGGTTCCAAGAGTATCCTTTGTTTAAAGTGAGGACAAAGGGGGCCACAGGGACCCTTGTGGTTTTCAGGCTGCAGAGCTGGCCCAGATCTCAGCATTAGGAGAGCTTTCTGCTGAGGCAGCCCAAAACTATCTGGGATAGAAGTGTGTGCCCCTCATTTGTCAGCTCCCTGTTGCCCAGAGACCCAGCCAACCCCTCCCCTGATGCCCCGAGCCAGTCTCAAAGCAGAAGAAGCTGATCTGCCCTCTCCAACACCCCTGCCTGGGATTCCGGGGTGGAGGCAGAAAGGAAAGGCACCTGGGATTAGGGCCAAGTGGTGAGGGAAGAGAAAACCAGCCTGGGGCAGCCACAGGCTGGTTTTCTCTTCCCTCCTTGTAAGGCTGGTTTTCTCTTCCCTCCTTGTAAGGCTGACTCTGGCCACTGCGGTCTGCCCAACAAAAGGGAAAGTGTTTGCCATGACTGTGTGACTGGAAGAGCCAGATGACTCTGGCCCAGACTGCCTTTCCAGAGGACGAAAGAGGAGTCGGGTGGCATCTCGAAGAATGAACCCAGAAGGGGACATTCTCCTGAGCCCTGTGCACCTGTGTCAGGCTGGGGGCAGAGGTGGGGGAGCAGGGCAGGGCTACCACCACGTAGCTTGCAACCATCTGGAAAGAGGGTCCCAACAGAGCTCTTCTCAGCGATCAGGACAGGTGGCAAGATACCACATTCACAGCAGAACTGAGTGGTGTGTGAATTATAGGTCAACAAAACCGTTACCCAGAAAAGCCACAAAAGCATAAATTAGGCACATATATAACTGTAGGCCAGCATAGAGATAAGGAGATGGGGGGGTGCAGGGAAGGGTGGTTTGTTTAGATGCCAAAGGCAAAGAAGTTCCCTGCCTCTACATCAGTACCAGGGCAGTGTTCCCAAAGCACTGAAATCATTTTAAAACACGAGATCTTACTTGAAATCTTGCTGCTGGTATAGAAATAGCTGAGTTTAGCAACTGGGCAGCAGGAACAATTAGTTTGAGTAGGAAGCCACAGGTGGTGGGAACACCCATCAGTAAGCCACATCATGAATAATAAAGGTGGTTTGGTTGTTGATTCTTGTGCTGTGTCCCTCAAGGCCAAAACTGTTCACAGTCAATGTTCAATGAATGGTTGACTCTTTTTCTTCTTGATAAATAGCTCTGAGGATTAAAGCCTGATGATTAAAGCCTGCCAGAATGGGAATGGACTGCCTAGAGGGGCAGCAAACACCTGTCCTGAGAAATATGGAGACAAAGGCTTATTTCCAGACTGTCCACCAGGCTCACAGTGGGAGGATTCCTAGGTCAAATAAGAGTTTGGACTAGAATTCCCAAATCCTCCCCACTCTGGGAGCCTTTGATCCATGTCCCACCACCACAGAGCTTTCCACATAGATTAGAAGTCCATGAATGTTTTCTGAATTGAAACTTTGATTTTGGGGTTCCTGAGTGGTTCAGTTGGTTTAGCGCCTGCCTTCGGCCTAGGTCATGATCCCAGGGTCCTGGGTTCGAGCTCCATATAGGGCACTTGCTCAGCAGGGGGCCTGCTTCTCCCTCTCCCTCTGCCCCCCTGCTTGATGCTCCCCCTGCTTGTGCTCTCTCACTATCCCACTCTCTGTGTCAAATAAATAAAATCTTTTTTAAAAATTAAAAAAGAAACTTTGATTTTGATAGGACATGTGATTAAAAGTTATTAGAACAATGGGACTCCTGTGTGGCTCAACTCTTGATCTCAGCTCAGGTCTTGATCTCAGGGTTGTGAATTTGAGCCCCACATCATATTCCTCGCTGGGTGTGGAGACTGCTTTAAAAAAAAGAAGAAGAAGTTATTAGAACAAGTATGGGGAAAAGGACAGTGAGGTAAGCTTCATCATGGAGGAAAAGAGACACAAATTCATGTCCAAGAGGAAAAATTTGACTTTATGCTTTGAGATTCTTCTGACTGGTCTAAGAATTAAATTGACATGAGACACACTAACAGGAGAAATCAAATTTAATTACATACAGGGAATCCTCATAAACATGAGAGATTCCAAAGACAGTTGGGCAAAATGAGGTGTATATGTCATCCTGAATTAAGGAGGAGGCTGTAGGGGTCTGGGACTTTTAAGGGGGATGGAAAGCAATTCACAGGAAGGTGAAAAAGAGTAAATATTTGGTAAACAAATGTTGGGCCATAAGGAAACAATGGGACACCAAGAGGAATTTTAACAGACTTTGCTAAACGCCTCCCTGTCTACCACCTCCAGTTCATACAGTAATCTGTGGTGATAGCTCCCTTCCTGGAGTAGGTCCTCTATCTAAATTCTTTAGGCAGTTAGGGGGACGTCAAAGTTTCCTTCCAAGTCTTTTGGGCCTTGATCGTTTTCAGCTCAAAATCATCCACCTGCCAAAGTGGCACATCTTGGGACCTTTCATTCTGCACTCCCCACCCAACAGCCTGGAGATGATGAGGTCTTCTGCCCACTTTCACATCCTCACACCCTCATCTCCACATCTATCAAACTGGAAGAGGCCATCCATTGGGTGAACCGTCAAGACGAAGTAGGAGAGATCAAGTTGGACTCTTTCCCCTTAACTCAGGGTCAGTCCAGAGCTTGCACACCAAAATCATCCAGGCTGTCATCCATCCGGATTTTTTGAAAGCTTCCTCCACTGAGCCAAGGCTGAACACAAGACTCAAGCTCTGGTTCCACCACCAAGACCTCCAGGAATACACTCTTCTCTCCCCCGAGAAAATAGCTCAAAGCCCATACTCAGATCACGGCAGGATCCCTCCTTCAATCGATAACATCCCTGTCTTCAGCGGATCACATGCCTGCCCCTCAAGAAGGAAAACAGAGTGACCAGTCCTCAGAGCTGGACATTCCACGGTGCTGGCCAAGGAAACAGACAGAAGCTAAGAGAAGCCCTGACAGGGGCCTGCTCATGGCCGTAGGACAGCACTGTGGGGAACCCGAGTAATGGGACATGGAAGGCAGGGCGTCATGGGAGAATGCTTCTCGGAGGGGATGAGTCCCTGGAGGAACCCTAGAGAAGGAGTCACACAGGCCCTCCCACAGCTCTGCTGCAGGAAAAAAAAAAGTTTCCCCAGAGTGGGTTCAGGTAAGCAGACTGGAGTGCAAGAAGAAGGAGAGAAAGCAGGACCTGAGGCTCAGCTGCTGCCCCCACGCCCACCCCCACCCTCTGGCCCTGAGAACTATCCCAGCCTGGGCTGCTTGGCAATGGAGCTATTGTCCAGAGGCCTGTTGTTCTGAATTTCCTGCCAGGCAACCTGAGGACCAGGGTGGGGAGTGGGGGCAGGGACCCAAGGTCTTTATTTCCTCCTGCTTTTGTTCACCCATTCATTCATTCATCTATTCATTTGCTTATCAGGCACCAGCCTAAAAAGTCTGGGGAGATAGATTTTTGGTTCCTTTCACACCAGTTATGTACAAGTGGGAGCCTCCTTTGGCCAAGACAAGGTGTATCCTGAAGGTCTCTATTCAACAGTGATCGTTAAGAGTCCTTCATCACTAATTCAGTGCATTGGTGGCTAACTATATACTGGGCACGTGCTAGAAAGAGCTGGGTCCCTAATGACCTTCACTGTATGTTGGGAGAGACAGATGCGTAATGCCCTTTAGTCAAATACTTTAATAAGGATACTTATATCGTACCAAAAAAAGGCCTTACAGGGACGCCTGGACGGTTCAATCCATTAACCGCCCAACTCTTGATTTGGGCTCAGGTATGATCTCTGGGTCCTGGGACCGAGCCCCCCATCAGGCTCTCTGCTCAGCAGTGTGTCTGCTTCTCCATCTCCCTCCGTGATCTCTCTTGCTCTTACCCTTTCTCAAATAAATAAATAAAAATCTTTAAAATAATTTTTTGAAAAAGGCCTTATAAACATTAATTCATTTAATCTTCATAAGACAAGTAGATGTCATAATCACCATTTTAACCAGATGAGGGTAAAAAACATGCCCAAGGTCACAGTGCTGGAAACTCTTTCTCCAGCTGCATACCACTGTATTGTACTTCACTGCTGTGATGCAGAGCAAGGAAAGTGGTATGTTGGGTTAACAGCCAAAAGACGGTCTGCAGGGGCGCCTGGGTGGCTCAGGCGCTAAGCATCTGCCTTAGGCTCAGGTCATGATCCCAGGGTCCTGGGATCGAGTCCCGCATCAGGCTCCCTGCTCTGTGGGAAGCCTGCTTCTCCCTCTCCCACTCCCCCTGCTTGTGTTCCCTCTCTCACTGGGTCTCTCTCTGTCAAATAAATTAATAAACGTCTTTAAAAAAAAAGAGAGAGAGAGAGAGAGAGAGAGACGATCTCAAACCAGCACTAGCCGGGCAGGGCCTAAGAGAAGGGGCTGAGGATGAGACGAGCAGAGCATCAGCACTGGGTCCAAGTGTCCCCCAAGGAAGCAGGAGGATGGGTAAGGATGCTGAGGTGAGCTTCCTTACCCTCCACGTTGCCTGAAGTTACTCTTTTCTGGGATGAAAACTTCTGAGTCTCCATTTTTCAGCCCCCTCTCCCTAGCCCCAGCTGCTCAGGAAAATCTAGGGCTCTGCTTATAAAGGAGATAATCCACACCACATGGGGTTGGACAAGAACATTTGAATCTCTGCTACCCCATATTACTAGAGAGTTCCAGGTTAGGCACACACTAACATGTTAGCCTGGACACCATCCCGCCCCTGGGTGAAGAGAAGGGCTCCTCTCCTGCTCTCTTGATATGCAGGAGCAAAGACCTTCTATGCTTGGTACAGAAAAGCAAGTGGCACAACACTGGGGAGGTCATGCAAAGTCATGCACAAAGCATAGTCCTCTGAGAGATGCTCTTCCTGTCTCCACCTCATCCGGGGATAGGGCCAATGCTTAGGCCATTCCCAACCTTCTCCACAATCACGAATCATGGTGTATAAGAAACGATCATTTGTGTACGGCAGGTGGGGGTCAATGAAAGGCTCAGCTTGAGACC
This sequence comes from Mellivora capensis, assembly GCA_004024625.1. Taxonomy (NCBI): domain Eukaryota; kingdom Metazoa; phylum Chordata; class Mammalia; order Carnivora; family Mustelidae; genus Mellivora; species Mellivora capensis. Next base: position 46,931 of record PISX010012260.1, on the reverse strand, counting down.
AGAGGGGGTCAGGCAGGAGGCTATGGCTGCCTGAGACCTCCGCACAGACATTCAGAGGGCTGATTGGCCCCAGGACATCGCATACTTACAGCCTCTCCAGCATGGTGGCTGGGACACTTTGGCTTGGCGACACCAGTCTGTTTTGGGGAGGTGAGAAGCTGCAGAAGGAACAGAAAGGAAATGGTTGCCAACAGCTAGAGCACAGCCCTCCTTACGGAGAAGGCTCAGGGATCAAGGACACCCATCAAGGGGAGCCATAAAAACCTGGGTATCTAGGCACACCCTGAGGTTAATCACCCACCATAAAAGCAACCACGGCCCATAGAGAGGCAGGACAGAGGATCAGATCTCCTCAAAAGCGAGCTGCCCCAATGCCAGCCTTACCCAGCCCCACCCTGCCTGCTGGGGTAGGAGGAAGTGAAAACAAAGTGTCCATGCCCAAGTCTCAATTTCTTCCTCTGATGTTAGGGGTTGGTCTCAACAGCCTCTGATATTTCTGACTTTCCCAAGAACATCCACAAGTTTTATGATTCTATAGATCATTCAGAGATTCTAAGGAATTTGGCTTCAGCCCCAAAATAATGAGGATTTTCCTCTGAAGGGGAGAGGTAATGACAATAAACAGGGGTTTGGGGGTTTGTTTTTTTTTAGCAATGGCTGGATTTTCCCTGGGTACATAGACACACAAAGCTGGACTCCTGCCCCCAGGACACACAGGAGGCAGGTACTCTGCCGGAAGGAACAACCCCTCCCATACCCACCCATCCCCGCCTGTGCACACACAACCTCAACCTATACAAGCCATCCCCGGACCCATGTACATGCGTGCCTATGCAGCTAGTCACTTGTCCTTGCCCTGCAGACACACACATACACACACACACATACACGTTGCCCTCACGTGAGTGTCTGCGCCCCCCTCACCTTGCCCACCCATCACAGCCACATATATACCACTCTTCATTGTATACCACTCCCCTATGCACAAGCAGCCGTGTCATCCACACCCCAACACACAGATACACATAATTGCTCACAACTCCTGCCTGCAAGCGACTGAGATCCAACTCACACGGGTTTCACTGTAAGAGATCATTTATTTGCTCACACACCTGGGATGACCAGGGGTACATCTGACTTTTGGCATGGCCAAAATGAGGGGCTCAGGGACGGCATCAGGGCTGTCTTCCTCTACTTTTCCAGTTTCCCTCCGTGTTAGCTTCCTTCTGGGGCAGATCAGCCCCGTGCTGCAACAAGGATGACCACCAAAGGAGGACCTCTTCCCCAACCCTTCCAGCTAAAGCTGCAAGGCTGACTCTCATAGGGCTGGCTTAGGTAACGTGCTCATCCAGGAACCAATCGCTATGGCCAGGGGACCAGAAGACTAAATCTGGGCTAGACCAGATCTCGCTCGCTCAAGGCCAGTCCCTGGAGAAGGGCGGTCAGCTCCACCCAACCCATTTAATAGAAGGGAGCGGAAACAGGTGATTCACCAAAAAAGGTGGAAGAGATGTCTGTCGGATGGATTAAAAACAACAGGTGTTCACTGCCTACACTAACCTGAATGTACACAGAGAAAGGCATGGAAATCTAGAGGGCCACAGGGGTATAAAGATATGGGTGTGCACACTGAGCCCTTGTATAAATATAAATTCTGCCTGGCCAAAGCCTACCTTCTGTACCTTATCAATGAAATATTGATTTCAGAAAAATAAGTGATCCAGACATATGCTACTAGGACTTCAAAGGAAGGGAAGAGCTGTTTTAAAATAGGTCTGGGCTAGGGGCGCCTCGGTGAATCAGTCGTTGGGCATCTACCTTCAGCTCTGGTCATGGTCCTGAGGACCTGGGATCAAGCCCTGCGTCCGGGCTCCCTGATCAGCAGGAAGCCTGCTTTCTCCCTCTCCCACTCCCCCTCCTTGTGTTCTCTCTCTCGCTATGTCTCTTTCATATAAATAAATTAATTAATTAATTAAATTTTTTAAAAAATAGGTCTGGGCTAGGGGCTCCTGGGTGGCTCAGTTGGTTAAGTCTCTGCCTTCCGCCAAGGTCATGATCCCAGAGTCCTAGGACTGAGCCCCACATCAGGTTCCCTGCTCAGCGGGGGGTCTGCTTCTCTGACCCCCTTTAACCCCACCCCCCCGCTTGTGCTCCGTTTCTCTCTGACAAATAAATAAAATCTTTTTTTTAAAGATTTTGTTTATTTGAGAGAGACAGAGATGAAGAGAACACAGGCATGAGCAGGGAGAGGGGCAGAGGAAGAAGCTGACTCCCCACTGAGCAAGGAGCCCATCGACACAGGGCTCCAATCCCAGGACCCTGGGATCATGACGTGAGCCGAAGGTAGATACTTAATGACTGAGACACCCAGGCGCCCCACAAATAAAATCTTTAAAGAACAGGAAAAAGTTATAATAAAATACATTTGGGATTGACTGAGTTTTCACAAAACAAGAGTATGTATGAAAAGATCTAGAGGGGCACCTGGGTGGCTCAGTGGGTTAAAGCCTCTGCTTTCAGCTCAGGTCATGATCCCAGGGTCCTGGGATCGAGCCCCACATCGGGCTCTCTGCTCTGCCTCCTCTCTCTCCCTGCCTGCCTCTCTTGCCTACTTGTAATCTCTGTCTGTCAAATAAATAAATAAAAAATCTTTAAAAAAAAAAAAAGAAAGAAAGAAAGAAAGAAAGAAAAGATCTAGAAATGCGAGGACTCACTGGGCCAGAACCAGAATCCTATGGAATGAGCGGAAAGACTGGTGGTGAGGAGGCAGGTGGGACTGAGGGTTTCAAAGGCAAGACAGTTTATCCTGTACATTACAGAGTCCCATGGAGGTTTGCAGCAGAAAGGTGACAGGGTGAAAGCATGAGGTGAAAGCTTGAGCAAGAGAAAGTGAACTGCATAGGCAGGTGAGATGGCAGAGGACAGACTGGAGTGGGGAGGGATGGGCGGCAGTGTGGGCCTCTTGGAGAAGGCTCCTGAGGAGCTGTGTGGTATGGCAGGAGCCATGCGGTGGGAAGGCAAGCATAGAATGGAGCTTTGGTAAGAAGGAAGAACCAACAGGATGTGGAGGTTGATTGCAGGGCCAAGTCCAAGGTAAAGGGAAGCCAGGAGGTGACTCAGCTGCACTTCCGGCAGCTCCCTGCTTCCCCCTAGCACCTTCTGCTCCTGCCAGATGGGTGCATGCACTTTGTGCATATCTCATAGCTGCTGGACCTCCCCCTACCATCATGGTCAGCCTACCCGCATCAGACCACAGCTCCTTGCAGAGAGGGCAGGGTCCTCTAAGTATCTGTCTCTGATCTCCGTGCCAGCCTCCGCCTGTCAGGGCACCAGCCCAGCGTGAGGGATGTGGAGTGAATGTGCAGACCCTCCCTGGAGCAGGTGCTTTGCACCTGCCTCCTTACCACTGTTCATCCCAGGTGCACACAAGCGCACACCTTCCCTGCGGCCACAGCACAAAGAGGCCGCCACGAAACCTTCCACGGTCCTCGGCAGCAGACGCAAGCGTGGGAGAGCCCATTTGCTCGCCACTGACCATGACATGCCGGGAGATCTGGGCCTGACTCTTGTCTAACTCAACAGCGGGGGCGGAGGAGGGGGGAATGGGAGGGGGTGCTGGATACACGGAAGCCAAAGCAAGGCAAGGAGATGCCTGGGACAGTGGGGGGAAGGGGGGAGATGAGAAGCCCACGAGACAGACACACAACCCCAGGACCGAGGAGGGTGAGTCCTGGAGGAGAAGAGGCTGGACCCCTAGGAGAAAGGGGGACATTCATCCACACAGCCCAGGAAAGACAGCTAGAATCAGCAGGGAGGAGCCCCAGAGAGAGACTTGTCCCTGGGAGCTAAGGCTTTCCAAAAGTTCGAGCCTTGTGCAAGTGGAAGCTGCATCATCTTCTGGGAAGTTGTGGCTTGTTCTGCGCGAGGATGGGCTCAAACAGAAGGCCAAGGGGATTCTAGCGTCAGAGGGGCGTGTTCTGAGGGCCTACGGTGGGCACCTCGCATTTCACCTCCTTTAAACTCACAAGAACCTTCCCTGTAGGGCAGGGAAGGAAAAGTGCCCCCAAGTTCACTCAGCCGTGAGGAGAAGAACTGGAATCTAAACCCAGCGGATTCCTCACGGCTGGGACTGTCCCCACACGTGTTCCCCTGCCCCACAGCCAGGGGTGACGGAAAGCCACAGGAGAGTGAATGCAATCAGAAGAATTGGGGAGGGTGCCTGGGTGGCTCATTTGTCAAGCGTCTGCCTTCAGCTCAGGTCATGATCTCAGGATCCTGGGATCAAGCCCCACGTGGGGCTCCTTGCCCCCATGCTCAGTGGGGAGCTTGCCTCTCACTCTCCCCTCCCCAGTTTGTGTTCCCTCTCTCGCTGTGTCTCTCTCTGTCAAATAAATAAATGATCTTTCCCAAAAAATTAAAAAAAAAATAAAAAGAAGAATTGAGGAGCCACTTCCTAAGCATGCGAAGTTGGGCAAGGGACTGTATCTCTCTGAATGTTCCTTTTTCTCAGCTGAAGATGCAGACAATGGCAGCCAGCCAAGAGGGTTGAGGTGAAGAGGAGACAGGGGACCAGGGCTTGGCAGCGGCAGGTCAGTCAGTGTTAGCTGGACCCTAGCCACCGCTCCATGCTTGTCCCCCTACCTTTCCTAAAGCCTCCCTCCAGCAGCTTTCCCTACCCACCCCCTACCCCCTCTAACCCCCCACCCCCCACCCCCCCCACCCCCGTCCTGGTCAGCAGCCCCTTCTCCCCATCCCCCTCCCCATCCCACCCCCACCGGGAACTGACACCCACTTTGACACAGTGGCCTTGTAAGAATTTAAGTCCTGGTCACCCCCTTGCAGGATGGAACGGTGTCTCACTCATCTTTGTGCCCTCCAAAGTGCCTGCCCAACCGATAGTAGTAGGTGCCCAGGTGGGAGAGTGCCAGCTGGCTCCGAAGGGCTGAGGGTCACTGGAGGGAGGTGGCAACTGAGGCCATAAGGAGGACTCTAGAAGAGAGTAAAAAGGGGAGCATGCAAAAATCTGCCAACATGCAAAACAGAAGCTTGCAAATCCAATTCCTAGGGAGCCAGCCATGCAAACCGACCCTGCCCAGGGAAACAGCTTGCCTTTGCCCGCTTTCAACCCAGGGCTCCGTTCCCTGCCAGCGATGGTGGCAGTGATGGCGGCGGCGGGAATGGTGGGGCTCATGGGGGCGGCTCTCACTTATGGGGTACCCACTAACATCAAAGTGTCAGAGCTCTTGCCTACATTATTGGATATCCTAAAATAACCCATGAGGGGGGTTCCATTAAGCCTGTTTCACAGGTGTGGAAACGGAATGTCCTTCAGGACTTGACCTTGAGTCTGGAGTAAGTCCACAGCCTGAGCATGCTCTTTCCAGCGCTGCTCTCCCACAGAGTCAGTATCATACCTCCATTGAGGGAAGCCGTCCTGTGGATAAGCCAGAAGAAATGGTCCAAAGACATTTTTCCTCTTTTAGTTAGCAATTTGAAAAATACATATTGTATTCATTCGACTAATATTTGTTGAGCCTCTAGATCACCCCTCCTACTGTATGGATTCTGACAGACTTAGGGGACCTCTCCCATGAGGGCAGGGACATCGTCTTGTTGCTGGCCAGATTTACAGCGTTGGAAAATGCCTAGCAGGCACTCCACCAAACAGGATGAATGAATTCACAAGGGAGCAGCTCAGGGTCCAAGAAAGCCCTGCTACCTACCACTCGGTGACCAACCTACCCCCCAGATTCCCTGGTCTCTAAGGCCCAAGGTAACCCCAAAGCAGGACACAGTGACTCATTCATAGGTCTTCCGGCAAGTCTGCTGACCCAGAAGGTAGGAATGGGCTTGGAAGGCGGGGCAGTGGGGGGCTAGGCCAATTTAGCCTCAGGAAAGTATTAGGCAAGCTCCCAGGGCAACAAGTCATGTGTTTCTGCCTTCCCAACAGAATTCCAGGCTAAGGCCATCTATTCCCCAAGGCCAGGAGCTGCCTCATCTCCTTCCTTGACTCTTCAGGTTTCCCAGGTGATTCATCTCAGGAAACTAAGAGAAGCCTGGGCTGTGGAAGCAGCCTCCAGCCCCAGGAGGCAGAGGAGAGGAAGTCCTTCCGGAGGAGAGGGCCATTTCCCTCCCACATCGGTGCTCCTGACTCGGAAGCGTCCAGCTGCAGAAGTTGAACTCCCCAGGCTTCCTCCTAGATCCATGGGTCCATGGTTCCCATGGCTACCATAACCAGCCACACTGACCCTCCACCCCCAGCCAACCCTCCCACCCATGGCTGGACCCTGTTCCTCATAGTAGCTAGCTCCAAAAAAAAAACTCTCTCTCTCCCTATGCAGGTCACCAGCCTAGGGATTCTCCTTCTCTCTCTCTCTCTTTCCCTCCAGCCTGGCTCTACCCCAGGCACCTCCTTCAGGAAGCCCTCCCAGACCTCCCAGGCTTTCCTCCCAGCCCTCCAAGCCCACACTATGATTAGACACCCTCGGCTCTGACCCGGTCTGCCAGACTGGGGTGTGGGTTCAGGCAACCCCAGGGGAGTAGGAGTTCCCCTAAGACAGGAAAGACAACTTTTAATCCTTATGGAAACTATGAAATAAACATTTATCTCCATTTTAGAGCTGAGGGAACAGTCTGGAGGTGAAGAAAAGCTTGGAGCAGCTGGGAGAGGCCTAACTGGGCCCCGTCTGCCTCCCAAGCCATGTCCCTCTTCCCTGCCTCCCTCTCCCTCCAAGATAGTACCAGATGTCAGGCACTCCCCACACCATAGACTTTTTTATAACCCCATTCAATCTTCACACTTAAGCCTACAGGGAAAATACAGATAGCCGCATTTTACACCTTTAGGATAGGGAAGCTCAGAAAGTTTCAAAATATTCCCTAAGGTCACAAAGCACTCGAGTGTCACAATCAGAATTCAACCCAACCCTTCTAGCTCTGAATCCCAAAGTGAGGTTTCCCAGGCCCCTGGGTCTAGCCAGAGCCAAGCTGAGAGAGGCAGGAGATAGCCACGTAGATTCTCCAGGCCAGCATGAAAGTCTTGACTCCAATCAGCCAGCACCTCTGATAAAGGAAGATGACTTCCAAAAGGGGAGCCCTGCCGAAGTGGCCCCTGCTGACCTGGGGAGACCCAGGAATTCCAGAACAGCTGAGAAGCTGCCTGGCATAAGTGTCCTCCCAGATCTCCATCCTTCCTCCTCACCCTGGGAGCTACCACACTCTCAAGTCCTTTCACTTCTGCACTTCCTACTGCCACTCAGTGATCTTAGATTTGTGATTAAATGAAATGAAATGGCTCTGATACTTATTTTTAAACAATCCTTAAAACAACATAGAACAGCTGAAAAACATAAATTTGGAAATCAAATCATATGTGTTCTAATCTCAACGCAGTCTCCAAATTGCTGTGTAACACTCGACAAGTCACTTCCCCTCTCTGAGCTACAGTTGTGTCTGTATAAAGAAGGAGCAGTACCATTTATTTCTGAAATTCCTTTAACTTCATTTAAATTAATTTGGTTTGGGGGCATCTGGGTGGTTCAGTCGGTTAAGCATCTGACTCTTGACTTCAGATCAGGTCATGATCCCAGTGTCATGAGATGGAGCCCCAAGTTGGGCTCTGTGCTGAGCAGGGAGACTGCTTCTCCCTCTCCCTCTACCCCTCCCCACCCAATCAATCAATCAATCAATTTGGTTGTTAGAACTTTGAATTTCCCAGAGTTCCCTCTCTGTGATCATTTCTTCACAGCAGAGACAGCAGTGAACTTGAAATCATACTTGATTTGGGCTCTCAGCTTTTGTTTGCTCGTATGTCAAGCAAATTATGGGGTGACAGTAGTTGTCAGAGCTTTTCTTGGCCCCGTAAAGTCCCTATATCAGACCCCTACTGTGATGAGAGAAAAACCACAAACTCTTCTCCAAAATCTCCCCCTTCCTCTTGTCCTTCATCTCCCTCCCTCCGTGAAAGGGCCCTGTGATGAAGCACACTCCCCCTACACTCTGAAGTCACTCGTAGCTCCCTCCTACCGCAGTACTAGCCAGCGGACGAGACAGCATCCTCTCCTTCACTGAGCATTGAAAGGAAAGAAAGGATAGACTAGAAGAAGGACTGGCTCATCTAAGGAATCCTAGGAGTAGCAATGAGTGACTAGGGCAGGGGGTGCTCCTTTGAAGGAGCTGCTATGCTGGAACTCCCCACTCAGACTTCGATGGGGTCAGGCCTGCCCAGAAGCCAAGGAATGGAGGAGTGTGGGGGCAGCAGGCCTCGAGGGGGCAAGAGTACAGCATGGCTGGGACAATGGGGAAATGACCTCAGGGAAGGAGGTCTGGCAGGTTCTGAAAGTGGTGCTCTCAGATGGTCTGTAATTCCTCGTGGGGGTTGAGTCAGGCAGGGCAAGGTCAAGCCCCCAGAGGAAAGCAGTTAGAGGTGTAGGTCTATAGAACAGACTCCCTCACTAGGAATGGCCCATCCAGGGTCATAAACCTTATCTCCCAATCTCCAGAGGGAAAAACTGGCTATCTCTGGGTTCCCAGGAACTCAGACTGAGTCAGAGCTGGGGGCTGCTGGGATGGTGGGCCTGGGCAATATGCCTCCTGGGTGTGGGGTCCAACAGAAGATGGGACCAAAGGAGGTTGGGAGCAAAGGGGGAGAAGAGATGGATCAGGATGACTGGTCCCAGCAAAGGCTAAGGGTGTCAAACTCCTACAAGCCAGCCCCAAGCCAGAAATTTCCCCTCCCACCCCACCCCCAACCCCAGCCAGGGAAGTTCTGTCCCAGGGCTGGACAGCACTGTCATCTCAGCCTCTTGCTACTGAGATCTAGGGTTCGTGCCCAGCTGTTCCTGGAGCGTAATGGGTCCTCTCTCTCTGCCACCATTACCTATTTCTCTAGCTTTATTTTTTTTTAAGATTTTATTTATTTAGGGGCACTTGGGTGGCTCAGTCATTGAGCGTCTGCTTTTGGCTTGGGTTGTGATCCCAGAGTCCTGGGATCAACCCCCGCATCGGGCTCCCTTCTCAGCAGGAAGCCTGCTTCTCCCTCTCCCCCTTCCCCTGTTTGTGTTCCTTCTCTCACCTTCTGAGTAAATGAAATCTTTAAAAAAAAAAAAAAAAAAAGATTGTATTTACTTATTTTAGAGACAGAGCCAGTGAGTTGGGGGAGGAGCAGAAGGAAAAGGACAAGCAGACTCCATGCTAAGCCCAGAGCCTGATGCGGGGCTCAATCCCAGGACCTTGAGATCATTATACCTTGGCCAATATCAAGTCAGATGCTTAACCGACTGAGGCCATTATATCTTGGCCCAAATCAAATCAGATGCTTAACTGACTGAGGCACCCAGGCACCTCTCCCTTGCTTTAAAAAACACATTGACTCACCCTTCCTCTTAGAGGATGGGAGCAGGACCCAAAATGCAAAGGACCCAGGTTCTAGCTCCAGACCTGGTCTTCCCCCCCACGCCCATACTCTGAGCTGGGCTCCCAGTCCCTTAGAGGGAGGAGGAGGCAGGAGGCGGTGTTGCCTTGCTCTCTGTGTCCCTGAGAAATTCTCTACCTCCCTGTGATGTTCCCTCCTCCTTCTTGCAGGCAGGTGAGATGGGTCCTGGAGACCTGCGGGTGTGAACAGGCCCTTTGCTGAGAGGAGGGGGAGCTGACGTCACCCGGCCTGAAGCTCCAAGACACTTTCTCATCTTCCTTCTGTCCCTCTGTCTCGTCCCCCTCTAACTCCCCCAGTAGCTTTGCTCTAAGATATCCTCTGGCCAGGCTCAACCAGACTGATCCTCCATAAACACCACTTTGATCCAGTTACTCCCCAGTTCATAGCCTCCCATTGCCTTCAGAATAAAGGTCAAACTCCTCCTCTGGCTGAACTGAGCCCTGCCTGGCACTGGCTGCCTCCCTGCCCCAGCCCCGAGGCCCTGCCCTTCCCTCCCACAGTACCTCCCTGTTACCTGCACCTGCTGAAATCTTACCCCTCCTGCCTGCCCTGGCTCCAGCACACCCCATTCATTCTGCAAACATTTACTGAATGAAAATCACACACCGGGCATCTGCCCACACAGCCTGCCCCGGTCACCACTGCTGGAAGTCACCACTCCCACAGAGACCCCCCAAAACGAGCCTTTTTTTTACCCCTGGGTTGGGTCACCCTTGCCTGAGCACCTCCCTGATTGGAAAATTGATCCACAGGCATCTAATATGCCTTGAACATGGGCTAAGGGGGCAGTCTCCCGTATTTGTCTCACTCGGTCCTCACAATGACCTTGGGGGTTCAATGTCATTACGGTAACTTGCCCAGCAACTAGTAACTGGGCCTTCAAACGGAGTCCCCAAATTTCAAGTCCAGGGTCCTCACACCAGCACCTACTGCAGTCTCAAAAGCCGGCTCCTGCCTTGCACATTTCTGTTTTGCTCAGTCCCTAGCACAGAAATTGGTTCAATTCACGGAAGGAAGGAAGGAATGGTTCTCTGATTCTATTCTATCCCAACGAGTCCTCATCTCCCCTCTGATCCCTATTTCCTCTCCCCCACATTCCTTTTTTCCTATGTCCTCCTCTCCTTCACCCTGAGCCCCCAGGATCCAGAAGATAAGGGAGAAAAGAGGCTGCAATTATTCTCATTAATACCAGGGATTGGATAGGCCTCGGGAAGGTCTCCACAGCCCAGAAACAGCCTAAGGAGGTAATCCAGGTTGGGAGGACTCCTCCCTACACCCCACCACCCAGTTTGATAGACCAAATGAGTCCCAGACCTTATCTCCATCCCTCTCCAATTCCAGCAGGACATAGGCGGGGCAGGTGGGGAGCAGGCAGGGGCAACTAGATAACAGTGAGGGGGTAGAAAGAAACCTAAATTCGGTGACTCACCACCTTGTGCCTTCCCAAGAATTAGAGGGGGGATGCACACTTGAAATTCCAGCCCAGCCCTGGAGAGACACTTGCATGTCAGTAAGCTGAACAGAAGGAGGAGGAAGTGCTCTGTTTACCCCAAACTAAAGGGCAGCCATGGCAACAGAGGCCAGGGCCATTGATGTAGGAGCAAAGGTCCCAACCAGAGTAGGGCCCCGGATGCCAGCCTGCCAACTGGGCCGACTGCCCAGACCATGCCAGCCAGGCCTTCTCTGGCCAAGCACCCCCTTGTGGCCAGCCAAAGCTCATCCTGAGAGCTGGGAAAGGGCAGCCCTGAGAAAGAAGCCACCCATTTTACAGACTCACATGTGTTTTCATCCCCTCTCCTCCCCTTTCGGGTGCTTTCTCTCCAGAGGCCAGACACAGACAGACAGATACTGAACCAGGGGGTAGCTCTTGGCCTCTGCTGGGGCAAGGAAGGAATGGGGAGCTGAGCCAGCTGCTGGGAGGGGCAGAGTGGAGGTGTCAGTCCAGGAAGGCTTCCTGGAGGAGGACAAGGCAGAACAGAAGGAGGGCGTCCCAGGCTAAGGAAAAGGCAGAAGAGGGTGTCTCCTCAGCTGCAAAGATACGTCATCACACCTCCCCCTCTGCCAGGTACCAGACTCATAAACTCCTGGAGTCTGAAGGGGCTTCCATGGCTGGCACCAGCTCCTTAATGCCCCCCTTCACCTGTGGCCTGTATTCATAGCCACCCATAATTCCTTCTTGGAGGTGGCCCTCCCCGTGCTCAGGGCCAGGCCTTCCACATGCGCTCTCAACTCTGCCCCCTGAGAGCTGGCTCCATCAAGTGGCTCCTCTCTCAGTCCTGCTACCCCACGGCCACGGATTTCTCCCCTCTTCCTGTATCCATGTGCGAGTCTCTCCTCCTTAAAAAAAAGAAAGAGAGGAAGAAGAGAGGGAAGGAGAGAGGGGAAGGGAATCATCCTTGACTCTTGACACCTCTCTGTCCCTAGCCAAGCCTCTCAAAAGAAGAGGCCGCGTTCATCCTCAATTCTCACCTCACCCTACCTAACCCCTTCCAGCCACCAGCTACGGAAATCATTAAAACAACTAATGATCAGGGGCGCCTGGGTGGCTCAATCAGTTGAGCTTCTGACCCTTGGTTTTGACTTAGATCATGACCTCAGGGCCTTGAGATTGGGCCCCAAGTTGTGCTCTGTGCTCCTGGGGAAGTCTGCTTGAGATTCTCCCTCTGCCCTCCAACCCTCCCCCCACATTCGCATGCTCACTCTCGCTCTCTCTTTCAAATAAATAAAGGAAATCTTTAAAAAAAAAAAAAAAAAAGCACTAACGATCAACTAATAGCTGAATTTGGTGGACTCTTTTCAAGTTTCTCTTACTTGACCTACCTATGATATTGGACTGGACACCACTGACCTCTTTGTCTTTCTTGGAAGACTATTTCCTTGGCCTCCTGACATCTCCTTCTACTTCCAATCCCTCGGGCCAGAGAGAGCATGAGAGGCGAGAAGGTCAGAGGGAGAAGCAGACTCCCCGTGGAGCTGGGAGCCCGATGCGGGACTCGATCCCAGGACTCCAGGATCATGACCTGAGCTGAAGGCAGTTGCTCAACCAACTGAGCCACCCAGGCGCCCCTGCAGTCTTCATTCTTGAATCCTCTCTATCTGACCCCTGCCTGTATCTGTCATCCTTTATCTTTTTGGTGGGCCACACACACTCATTTGGCACAATCACAGATCACCAGCATCTCCCATATAACTCAAGAGGCAGAAAATCCATCCACATGTAGTCAGAAAATCAGGAAATCCATCCACAGAGGCCTGACTGAGAGCCTTGGCTTTAACCTCTTTTCTTCTGGTCAATCTCACCCACTTCCGGGATAATGGCTCCGAGACTCTCAGGAGAGCTGCAGAACCGCATTTCCAAATGCCACCTTGGATCTCACACAAGTCTCAAAATTAGTAGGCTTCAAACTGAAATTCTATAACACCACCTTCCTGGCCTCACTTCCTCTCATAATTCCCATCTGATGGACAACATCACCCCTTCCAAAATGAGAAACCTAGGAGTCACCTGAAGAACTGAGGTACTATACTCTGCTTCATGGGTTGTTATGAAGCTAAATCATGATATATATAAAGCATGTAGAATTGTGCCTGCCACATCACAGGTGCTCAGTGATTGTTAGTCGTTATTGTTGGTATTCTTACTTCTTCATTCCCCATACATCCAGTTAGACACCAAGACCAGGCAACTCTAACTTCTAAATTTCCCTTGAATCTATGTTCTTCCCTGTATTTCCACTGATTCTCCTCCCTTAATTGAGGCATTCATTATCATTTACCCAGATGGTTGCAGTAATCTCCAGTCTTGTCCCTGCATACTTTTCCAAGACATCTAGCTAGAGTGGTCTTGCCAAAAAGCAAAATGATCATGACGCTGTCTTGCTCCAAGCTTCAATGTCTCTCCAGATTCTGAAACAGTACCCAGCTGCCTTTGGTGCACCCCTGGGGAACTTGTTATAAATGGAGACCCTGGGGTGCCTGGGTGGCACAGTCCATTAAACATCTGACTCCTGGTTTTGGCCCAGGTTGTGATCTCAGGGTTATGAGATTGAGCCTCGCGTCGGGTTCCATGCTTAGCAAGGAGTTGGCTTGAGATTCTCTCTCTCCCTCTCCCTCTGCCCCTCCCATTCATGCTTTCTCTCTCTAAAAAAAAATAAATAAATCTTAAAAGAATTTTAAAAATGGAGGCCCAGACCCCAATACCAAAAAGTATTATTCTGCAAATGGGGGTGGCACTTGGGCACCTGCATTCATAATATGTTCCCCAGCGTACCTGGTGCAAAATAAAGTTGAGAACCAGGGAAGTGCAAACTCTTCATAGCCTTCAAGGCCCTCCTTGACCTGGATCTCACCGACCTTTCCCACTTCAACTTCTGCCTCTTACATTTTTCTGCTACCTCTTGGTTCCCCATATATTTAAGAAATATCTATTGATCACCTAATAAGTGCAGGCACTAAAAACCCAATGATGAGCCAAATAGACATGGCCCCCTCGCTTACAATCTAGTTAGAAAGATAGCAACCTAATAATCTCAGTAAATACAGTAAATATAATAAAGTAATAAACATAATCTAATTAAGCAGTAAATATAAACTGCTATAAATTATTTTAATAAAAGAAACACGATCCTATAAGAGTATATCACAAAAGAACATGACTTAAATTTGAAAGAATTAAGGAACAGTACTTGAACTGAACTATGAAGTATAACTTAATAGAAAAGGCTGCAGTAAGGAAAAAGAATGATCTAGATATAGGGCATTGCATGTGCAAAGGTTCTGGATGAGCAGGACGCTTCCATATATTCTCTGTTCCAGATATTATCTCTCACCACTTCTACTCAGCATCATACTGGAGGTGTTAGTGAGTGGAATGAGTCAAGAAAAATAAATAAAAGTCATAGAGATCACAAAAGAAGAAAAAAAGCTGTCTATCTACAAATGAAATAATAGTCTATGTAGAAAATCCTAAAGAATATACAAAAAGTCACTAGAACTAATAAAAGAATTTAGCAAGTTTGCAGTATAAATGATCAACATTTAAAAATCAGTTATATTTCTATATACTAACAATGAGTGATCAGAAATTGAAATTGAAAGCACAAAATCATTTATAATCAGATTTAAAACATAAAATATCTTCTAATCAAATAAAATATGTGCAAGATTTTTGTGCTGAAAACCGCAAAACATTAATAAGAGAAATTAAAGGAGATCTATATGAATGGAGAGATATACCAAGTTCATGGATTGGAAGACTTGATACTGTTACAATGCTAATTCTCTCTCTGAGTTGATCTGTAATTTAATGCAGTCCCAATCAAAATCTCAGTACACTTTTAAATAAAAATTGACAAAATTATTCTAAAAACTTATACAAAAAGGCAAAGGGGTGACCCAGGCACCCCAAAACTTCAACTGTTCCAATAACATTATTAAGAAAATACAAAGATAGGCCACAGATTGGGAGAAAGTATCTGCCAAACACATTAACTCTAATGAATCACAAGCCAAAATATAAAACGTAAAATCATAAAACTTCTAGAAAAAAAAATAGGAAAGATCTTTGTGACTTTAAGATAGGCAAAGACTTCTCAAATACAGCATCAAACCATGATTCATAAAATAGAAACTTAATAAATTGGACTTCTGGGGCACCTGGGTGGCTCAGTGGGTTGGGCCTCTGCCTTCGGCTCAGGTCATGATCCCAGGGTCCTGGGATCGAGCCCCGCATCGGGCTCTCTGCTCGGCAGGGAGCCTGCTTCCTCTCTCTCTCTCTCTCTCTGCCTGCCTCTCTGCCTACTTGTGATCTCTGTCAAATAAATAAATAAAATCTTAAATAAATAAATAAATAAATAAATTGGACTTCTTCAAAATTAATAACTTCTCTTCAAAAGGCAAGGTCAAGAAAATGGAAAGGCAACCATAGACCAAGAGAAAATAGTTGTAAATCACATATATGATGAAGAATGTAAATCCAGACCTATAGGAAACTCTCAAATTTTAACAATAATAAAACAGAATGGGTAAAAATGGGTAAAGATTTTAATAGATACTTCATCAAAGAAGAGATACAGATAGCAACAGAAATCCAGGAGCAGAGGCCCAACGTCATCAATCACTAGGAATCACAAATTAAAGCCACAATGAAATACCACTAAGCAATCACCAGAAAAGCTAACATTACAAAAAGTTGTTTAAAAAAAGGACAGACAATACAAAATGTGTACAGGATCCAAAGCCACTAAACTCTAAAACGTCATGGTGGGCATACAAAATGATACAACTACTTTAGAAAATACTTTGACATTTTCTTACAAAGTTAAACACATACTTATACAACCTTCTAGTTCCATTCCTGGGTATTTTATCCAAGAGAAATGAAAATGTGTATCCACACGGAGACCTATCTACATCAATGTTTATAACAGCTTTATTCATAATTCAGTCTAAAAACTGAAAACAGGTTAAACATCCAGGTACTAGTGTATGGATAAACAAATATGGTACCTCCATAGGGTGAAACACTATACAGCAGTAAAAAGGAATGAACGACTATATTCCTTTATCAAAAAGCAAAGAATTCCATCCCTAAAAAAAGTGAATGTTACCATATGCAAATTATACCCGCCCCCAAAAAAAATCTGGGGTGCCTGGGTGGCTCACTTGGTTAAGCCATGGCCTTCAGCTCAGATTGTGATCCTAGAGTTCTGGGATCGAGTCCCACATCGGGCTCCTTGCTCGGCGGGGAGCCTGCTTCTCTCTCTCCCTCTGCCTGCCACTCTGCCTGCTTGTGCTCTCTCTCATTCTGTCAAATAAATAAATAAAATATTTTTTAAAAATCTGAACTGTTAAAAATCACGGGGAAAAAAATTGATGCAGGAAGATCGCAGGTTCAGCCTGAGATCTGATAACTTTGTGGTGTTTTCAGCTTTATTTTGCTTTTAAGCAATCTCTATGCCCAACGTGGAGTTCAAACTCACAGTCGCATGCTGAACCCAGGCACCCCAGATCTGACAGGTTTAAGATTACATTGAAAGCTCCAAGAGGGGATACTATCCCATGACCAGCAGGTGACACAGACCTGAAATTCAGAGGAAAGGACTGCGTTAGACCCTGTTCAATCTGGAAAGCCTTCTCCTCGACCCCCTCGTCTCCATAGCAAGTCCTTACGCATTTTCTGAAGCTCTGTCCGAGCATTCCCTCCTCCGTGTCCCCAGTCCTTCGACTATGAGACTATGAACACCATGAGAGCAGCAAGCTTCTCTGGCTTTTCCTTGAGGTGCCCCCAGAGACTGGAACATGTCTGTATCTAGCCGGTGCCCTACAAGCAGTTGGTGAATGGGTGAAGCATTCTCTCCTCCCATAGTACTTTAGAACTTTTCTTAGCACCTCTCACACTGTATTTTGTTTCTTCGGATATCTGTCCACTCTAATAATGATCTCCTTGATTGTTATTATTTATTTGTGTTTATCTTCGTATTCCCAGCTCACGGTGGAGCTGAGCCAAACTAGAGGCTTGAACCTCCCTGCTGATGGAGAGCCGAGGAGAAGGAGGCAGGGGAGAACCCATGAAAAACACGTGCTATGTCCGGGCCCCATTATCAGCTGCAGTTTGTTTCCTGCAGCCACCGATGAGGAAACCGAAGCTCCGAGAATCTCACTAGCTTGGGCAGCGCACAGGATCGAGGTCACTCGGAGACAAACAGCAAAGCTAGGACACAAACTCAGATCTGTCTGATTCCAAAATCTATGCTCTCTTCCCACCCTCTCTTTTCCTTGAGATCCTTAACTCCATGATTTTCAGCACCTTCAGCTACCCTCAGTGCCACCACCTGCTCTGACCCAAACTCCAATACCCCCACTCTCACAAGCCACATCCCATGCTCCCTTGTTTTCTAGACAGCTGCTTCCATCCATCTTGCCAGTTCCCAGCCCCTGGGTTCCTCCTCCTCCAGGGAGCTCTGGATGCCTTTGCTTCTCCGCTTAGCCCTGCCCAGTGGTCTGACGTTCTGGCAAAGTTTTAAGCTTTGATATCTTTCCCCCTGAGTTGCCACCGCCCCTTCCCTCTGTCTCTCAGTGAGATATCCCCCAGGGTAGAGATTGTTTCTTGTGAACACAGTCTCATCACAGGGCTGCGCTGTGTAAACTCTGCGTAACCTCCTCCAGGACCTCAAAATTTTACATGTCCTTTCCTGCCTCGGGGGGTAGACCTTGTATCCCACCACATGTGTCACAGTCCCCTCTGCCTCTGTCCCCTCTTCGCGCTGGCTGAGAGGCAAGAGTATGTAGGGGCGACATATGTCAAGTCCCAGCTCTGCCACCTACTCATCCTATGTTACCTCTCCACTTTCAGATCAAATGTCCCTTCCCACAGGACCTCAGGCTAGGTTGGTCCTGCTGCTGATCTTCTCGAAGCAGCTGCTATGTGCTTGCACTGTTCCCTGGACTTGGCCGGGCATCGCACCAGCCTCTTTATTGTTGCTGCTGGTTTAATCATTGGCCAGCCTTGCTAAACTGTACCATCCTCAGCAAGCCTCCCAGCAACCTCCTTACCCATAACAGCACATCATACCCTTTTCTCCTTTCCTTCCCCAAAAGTTTACCCTCTGCCTCCACTTCGTCAGTAACCACTCACTCACTCACTCCTCAGCCCTTCACCACCTGCCCTCCGTCTCCATCACTACCTGGAAGTGCTCTTGTCCTCAGCCTTCCTGATCCGCTCTGTGTATCTGCCCCGTGGACAGCTCCTCCTTGAAACTCCTTCTCCTTGGCTTTCATGACCTCTCTCAGGGTCTCTTCCTAGGAACTGGCAAGAGTCTGGACCTCCTCCCCCTTCTCCTCTCTTTTCCTTCTGTCTCTTCCTCCTCTTCTTGCCTTAGCTCTTTGCCCGCTTCTTTGCTCTGATCCTTTTCCATAGGCCATCTCATCTATGGGTTTTCCCCCAAATCTTTTAGGTGGGTGCTCCAGACGGGGCCCCCACATCTGGCTATGCAGGTTGGTCAGTGCAAAGACCAAGGAGACAAGGATGAGGCTGACTTTTTCCAGTCTATGCAAAGACCCTGAGGACTAGCCTTAGCCTTGTGACTTGCAGCCCCTAGCCCCTGCCTCTCCCAAGCTGTAGCCTTGCTTTTCTAGCTGCTCACAGGATAGTTGCCCCAGATGCTGCTAGTTGAACTGCCAAGTCCAAAGTCAAAGTGAGAGAGACCGATAGAGACATGGCCACTGACAGGATGGTTTTTTTCTGTTGGTTGTTTTTTTTTTAAGATTTTATTTATTTATTTGACAGAGAGAGATTACAAGTAGGCAGAGAGGCAGGCAGAGAGAGAGGGGAAAGCAGGCTCCCTGCTGAGCAGAAAACCCAATGCAGGGCTCGATCCCAGGACCCTGAGATCATGACCTGAGCCAAAGGCACATGCTTAACCCACTGAGCCACCCAGGTGCCCCAACAGGATGGTTTTGAGACAGGTTCTCATTCACTTGGCTTTTCCATTTTACCTCCTTTTCCACAGACTCATAGTCATAGTGGTCCCTGCCCTGTGCCCAGACTGAAAGGAAAGAGTGATGAGCAGGGAGCAGAAGACTAGAGTGCAGTGAGGGCAAAGTAAGGGGGCTGGGAGGAAGAGGAGTAGAAGGGACAAACCAGACAAGTGAGGAAATCCGCTGGCTTCTCAGCTGTCAAAGCTTGTCCCGCAGAGTATTACAGAGGATCCTCGTGAAAAACTCTTGGAGAAGACATAGCTATTATTTTTATTACCAAGGACACGAAGACAGGTACATTTGCCCAAGATCCCCCAGCCAGCAGTAGGACCTTCAACCCAGGTCTTTTGACACCAAGGGCCATGTTCATCCCCTTGGCCCACATACTTCTCAGTAGATTGGAAAGAGGTAGTAGGCTGAGGGATAGCATCGAGGTATCAGGGTTGTACCTGAGGAGAAACCAGGAGCACCAGGGTCAGAAGGGGAAGAGCTCATAAGAGCAGGAGAGGGCATCCCTGGTGGCTGAGAGCTGACTTCAGATAAGGCTGTAGGGGGCCCCAGGGAGCTAAGGGAGCTCTGGGGAAGGGCCAGATGGTCTAGAATCCTCTCTGAGCTTCAGCCCTGAAGTTTTCTGGAAAACCATATGCTGGTCAGTGCTGATCTTCCCTTCCTTTTCCACAGGGAATAACCCCTCAGGTACAAACCCAATCAAAGCAATGCTAGACAAGCACCCGAGCATTCTTTGACCCTCCCAGCCCTGGGAAAAAGGGACGGACCTGAGCCTTCAGAAGCCATCCCTGACCCCACACCGGACAGGCAGTGCCAGGGCCTCCAAATGGGACAAAGACATCTCCAGAAAATTCCCAAAGTCTTGAGATACTGAGTTGCAGTCCTGCACCTACCCCAGCGTCAGCCCCCCATCCTGCCTGCCTCCACAGCCTACCTAGCCACCCTTGCCGGTACCCCCAGCCTCTCCTGGCTCCCCCTTTTCATTAATTGCTTAAATCAAAACCTTTTACAGAGATCCCCCGACATGCCAGATGCAGGGCTGGGCCGGGGCTCAGGGGTGTCCCACTCTGCCCTACACTCCTTTCCCCAGGGTCCTCCACAGCTCCACCCCTAACTCCCTACCTCAGCAGCTCTGGGCCCTCTAGGCAGTGAAGGGAGTTGAGGGGAGCCTCCCAGGACATGCTCACTCTCGCTTACCTTAACTCCCTCCACCCTCCCCACCACAGGGTCCTCTCCTTTCCTCCAACACACACTCATACCTGTGGAAAGTCTTTTTTTTTTTTTTTTTAAATTTATTTATTTGTCAGAGAGAGAGGGAGAGAGAGAGAGCGCGAGCACAGGCAGACAGAGTGGCAGGCAGAGGCAGAGGGAGAAGCAGGCTCCCTGCCGAGCAAGGAGCCCGATGTGGGACTCCATCCCAGGACGCTGGGATCATGACCTGAGCCGAAGGCAGCCACTTAACCAACTGAGCCACCCAGGCGTCCCTGGGAAGTTCTTTCTGAATCACCTTTCAATCCTTCCAGAAGATGATGGACATCATCCCCTCCCTGTTTGGGCGCTAGACCCCCACCCTCACACCTCAGCTGCTATTCTTTTTTTTTTTAAGATTTTATTTGTCAGAGAGAGAGTGTGTGAGGCAGGCAGAGGGTGAAACTGGCTCCCTGCCGAGCAAGGAGCCCACCACTATTCTGAACACCTCCCTCCTCAGGGCCCAGCAGGAAATTTCCAGCCAAAATAATGAAGCAAAAACTAAAGGACTGCAGGGCCCCGTGACCCTCCTTGATCCCTAACCCCCACCATCTAGTTTCCCCGGGCTGTCAGCTCCAACCCTCAGACAGAGAATGTGGGGAAGAGGAGGAAAGGGCTTAACCTCCTTATCAGGGTCATCTCTGAGTTGACTCAGGAGTTAAACCTGCCTCTCAGGTTCCCCACTCCCCCTCAGCCGGACACCAGAGTGTGGGGTCTGAGTGGGGGCAGGGAACATTTCCCCTCCCTCAGGAACCCCCTCTGCTGGGTGTCTGTACTCTTAAAGCTTTCTGTCTTTAATCTGGAAGCCTCTCACCAGGCCAACTCCTGCTCCACATCTCTTAGACACCTATTCCCCCTTCCCCCTTGCTACCTACCCCCCCAAGTCCAGAGCCCCAGTGCCCCCCAGTGCTGGTGATCTGTGGCCCAAAACTCCTCCCTCACACCCCCCTCCCCAGCTCTCCCCAGGCTCTCCCACAGAGTGAAAAGGCCCTGAATCACAGAGCAGTCTGGATATGGTGGAAAAGGGCAGGCCTGTGCTAGAAGGCTGAGGTTGGTATTTGCCCGATGCTGCAAGAGGTCAGGAATGTGGCCATTGACATCAGCTATGGGAGATAAGACCCAGCTGGCAGCTCTCCCCCTCCGGCCCTAGACTGAGCTTCCATAGGCCTCAGAAGGTCCTGAGCAGTTGAAATGGTGTAGGGATCAGAGAAGCATCCGGGAAGGGGTTTGGTTAAGAATCCTGGGATCTGGGCCCAATCCCTGATGGAATTTAAAGTCCCCCAGAGGTTTAAAGTGACTTAGAGCTCTTATCATTGAACCGTCTTTACAATTAAATGGATCCCCCAACCTCTACCCTCCTGGATGTGTTAAAGACTTACTCTGCAGTAAGTAACTAGTATTTGTTCCATGAATGAGTGATAACACTCACATCCACCATTCACCCAAGGAAACAGACTTGATAGGCTTTACTAATCTCTCTTTACAAGGGAAGAAACTGAAGTTCGGAGTGAAGCGACTTCCCCAAGTTCACACAGCTAGCCAAGAACCCAAATTGGCTGACTTGAGGCTTAGCAAAAAGAGCAAAGGCAATAGGCACATGGCATGTGTAATCCACGTATCTTATTGTGCAATTCCACACCACATGACAATTCTGGAACCCAGCAGGGGGGACACGCAGATGAAAGCAGGAGAAACCCCTTTGATGTGTTGGGTACCTCTATCTCCCCGAAACCTGCCATGCAAACTGAGCAGGGACATATTTGTCTGCTGTTTTGCATGTATTTGCCTTTTGGCTTCAGCAGGCCCTGATCCGCCCCTAGCCAGCCCCCATGGAGCTCAGGAGGCTTCCCCCAGCAGAAGGCAGCAGGCCTGGGTGAATCCGGGGCCAAGTCCTCCATCTGAGCTGTGCCTCCCCTCTGGCAGGTCCACTGGACCAGCTCTCTATCCCTTCCTCTCCCAGGTCTGCTCTCATGCCTGCCCCCATCTCTCTGGTTCAGCTGGCAGCTCGATAAGAATCAATAGGTCCACTCCGGAGCAAAGAGCACCAACAAGTGTCTAAAGCCAGGCCCTGCTGGACAAACAAGCCGCCCATGGTGACAGACTGGAAGGCCCCATCCCTCAGGATTCCCCCAATTCATTCAGCGGGGGGTGGCCAGCAGCCTCAGAGGTGCAGGGAGCGATGGGACCTTTTTTTTACTTCCATCCTTTCTACCAACGTCCTGATGTGAGCTTCCTGGAGGAGGGAGCTCCCTGGGGACTGGCTTGAGATCCAGAGAGCCTTCCAAGGGGATGCAGGGGAAGGAAAGGACACAGGGGGATGCGGGGACCTCCAGAAAAAATCCTAGTAAGGATGGAGCCGGGTGGC
Source organism: Mellivora capensis (assembly GCA_004024625.1). Classification (NCBI taxonomy): domain Eukaryota; kingdom Metazoa; phylum Chordata; class Mammalia; order Carnivora; family Mustelidae; genus Mellivora; species Mellivora capensis. The sequence continues at coordinate 24,399 of PISX010012260.1, read as the reverse complement.
CAGAAGGGCTGAGTCTCAGCTGGACTGTTTCTAGGCACTCTTGGCTGTTGTCTTAGACCCTGCACCGTGTGGGACACGTCGCCGTCGCAGTCTTCGTGAGGGATTTCAGCCTCTGTTAGTCACTGCTGTTCTCCCCCACAACTCAAGCAGGGTCTGACACACAGTCGGTGCCCGACAAGTAGCTGTTGAACTGTAAAGTGCTCAGAAAGTATTTGTTTCCCCCCTCGGGTGTAGGTGTAAGGCTGACACGCGCGGGTGTTTGGAAGGAAAGAGTGTCGGCTGTTGAAGTCACAAAGGGTTCCCCTGAGGGCAGGCTTCCAGGGGAGAGAGTGGAGGGGAGAAGCACAAGAGGGAGGGGGCTCAGAGAATCGCTTCTTGGTGAGTCAATGTGCTTGTGGGTATTTGACAATACACATCTGTATGATGCGGGCGTGACTGTGTGCTAGTGAACACAGGCACGTGGGTATGTCTGGGAACCAAGTGTGGTGGGGTCGGGTGTGTAAACCAGCAGATTCGAGGATTAGGGTAGAGCTACTCTTCTTCTCCAGCCCCAAACTTTTCTTCCCCAGGACTCCTGGGGCTCCAGGATCGCACCCAAGATCCTCTCCCTAGATGGGAATTTGGGCTGCCCCTTGAGGATAATTACAGAGATTCACACCCGACTTCACTCACTCACCTCCCAAAACTCCCAAATTCCAGCCTGCCAGGACCTCCTCTACCTGGGGAAGGGGGGCATAACAACGTCATTTCCTGCCCTGAAACTACACTTCAAGGGCCGAATCCACCTGCCGCCCTGATCGGTCCAGGTTACTCGCCCCCTTTCCGGGGGGTGGAGGGTGGCCTTGGCAGGAAGGTGTTGGGGGTGCTGGGGGAAGGGACGCTGGGGAAGTCCGGGAACCGAGACGCGGATTCCCGCCTCGGTCCACCTATGGCCCAACCTTCCCCGAGCAGAGCAGCGGGGACTTGGTGGCGGGGGCGGGGCCTGCCCGGGCAGGTCCCCACCCCTTCCCTCGGCGATAAAACTTCAGTCGCGGACCTGGCACCCTTCCTGGCCCGAGCCCGAGTCCTGGCCTCTCATCTTACTCTCCGAACAGCATGAGCTTCACCACCCACTCCACCTTCTCTTCCAACTATCGGTCCCTGGGCTCGGTGCAGTCGCCCAGCCACCGGGTCCGGCCCGTCAGCAGCGCGGCCAGCGTCTATGCAGGCGCCGGAGGGTCAGGCTCCCGGATCTCCGTATCCCGCTCCACCAGCTTCCGGGGCGGCTGGGGGTCCGGGGGCCTGGCCACCGGGTTGGCCGCCGGGATGGCCGGGGGTCTGGCCGGCATAGGGGGCATCCAGGGCGAGAAGGAGACCATGCAAGACCTGAATGACCGCCTGGCCTCCTACCTGGAGAGGGTGAGGAGCCTGGAGGCAGATAATCAGAGACTGGAGGCGAGAATCCGGGAACACCTGGAGAAGAAGGGACCCCAGGTCAGAGACTGGGGGCATTACTTCAAGACCATCGAGGAGCTGAGGGCTCAGGTAAGGGGCCTCCGGACCCCCAGCCGTGTTTGACCCTCCAGTTACCCACTCCCTGCTTCTTCCTCCCCCTCCCCCAAAGATAGGAATTTTGATAGGGTTCGGTGCCCTGACTCCTTCCCCTTTTCTATCTCCACCGCACCCCCTATTCCACAGGGAGGGGGTTGGCGCGGCCTGGATTTCCATGCATACCCCTAGCCATAGGAACCCCTTAGGACCCTGGCTGGGCATGGGAGGGCCCTTTCCTGGGAGATGGCGGGAAGGGGCAGGTTTTGCAGAGGAAGTCTGCATGAGAGGAGGTGTGACAAGGCCCCATAAAGAGGACCTGGACACTCTGAAGCAGGACAATTGGAGGGTTAAGCGGATGTAGCTAAGGCTGAGTCATCTAAGAGTAAACAGAAGGCCTACCTGTGGGAGGGGCCAATAGGGGAGCAGGGGGAGGTGAGCAGGTGCACTAGGAAAAAGAAATGCCGGGAGAAGACTGACTTACTTCAGGGCAGGCGGGCCAGCAGAGGTCCCAAAGAAAGGGCAGTGGGAGACCAGTGGGAACTCTGGAATTTGGGACTCCAGGAAAGGAGGGAACGGTGTGAGAGGGCACAGGTGGTAGGGGATAGGCATATGAGGACAGTAACCTCTAGCTATTGTGGGGACTTGGAAGGTTTCACTCATACACATAACACCTTCCCACACTCACCGCCCTCCACCATTGATTTCCCATTCATGGAGCCTCCTGTCTGCAATCCCCCAGATTTTTGCAAGTTCTGTGGACAATGCCCGCATCGTTCTGCAGATTGACAATGCCCGTCTTGCTGCTGATGACTTCAGAGTCAAGTAAGCCTGGGAGTGCTAGGGAGCCAACTGGTCTGTTCCCGTCTGGGTCGCTCAGGTGGGGTCTCACAGTGAGATCTTCAGCTGTGGTCAGAGCTGGGCAGATAAGAGTTGGGCTCCAACAACTTATTCATTGACATAACCCAGTTTAAGAATATTGTCCCCCAAGTACTGAGAACGGTGCTCAGAGGATTACCACCTGATCCTGACTCTGGGTGCTGGTTTGCCATGGCCCTGGGGCCGCTCTTAGGCGGCCTGGGCCGAGAAGAAACCAGATCAGAGATGAGGCCGCTCTGATTACGTCTACTTCCACAGGTATGAGACGGAACTGGCCATGCGCCAGTCCGTGGAGAGTGACATCCACGGGCTCCGCAAGGTCATCGATGACACCAATGTCACTAGGCTGCAGCTGGAGACAGAGATTGAGGCTCTCAAGGAGGAATTGCTCTTCATGAAGAAGAACCATGAGGAGGCAAGCAGGGGCCACTGGCCAGGCCAGGGACTAGGAGGCCAAACAAGTCTGGGTGGGGGGAATAGACAGGACAGGCCACCTGGAACTTGCAGGGATGTTTAGAACTACAAGCCTGGGCTCTTCCTAACCAGACTGTTGCCCTACTCAGTGGGTCACCTGAAATGCAACATGATGGGGTCAAGAGGACATAGGTGAGAGTGTGAGGAGAGGACAAACGATAGAAGCAGCCAGCACCACGTGGAAGGGCTGATGGAGGAGTGCGAGTGGGTGGAGCTGGCTGGGCTTCCTGGAAGAACGCACAAGGAGCAAGTTTGTGGAGCGCGGATAGATGGAGGGCGTGGATAGATGGAGGGTCAGAGCCAAGTGAGGAGAGAAAAACCACCTGTGCATGGTAGATTGGGGCAGGGGGTGGGCGGCATTTTATTCACCTGGAGTAGAAAACCCAGAACTGGCATTGCCCAGAGTACAAACCCGAGAGTCTCCTCCTCCTCTTCCTCTCTCCGGCTGGTCCCCAGACCTCCTTCGAGGAGGAGCCTTGTCAGAACTCTGACCCTGAGTCTCCCCTCACTCTGATCTTCTCTCCTTCAGGAAGTAAAGGGTCTACAGAACCAAATTGCCAACTCCGGGTTGACCGTGGAGTTGGATGCCCCCAAGTCTCAGGACCTCAGCAAGATCATGGCAGACATCCGGGCCCAGTACGATGAGCTGGCTCGGAAGAACCGAGAGGAGCTGGACAAGTACTGGTCCCAGCAGGTGCACGAGGGGAAGGGACGGGAGCCTGGCGAGGCGCAGAGGCCCGAGGCAGTGGTGGGGAGGCCGAAAGAGAAGGAGGGTCCTGAGGACTCTACCTACCCTGCAGATTGAGGAAAGCACCACAGTGGTCACCACACAGACCGCGGAGATAGGAGAGGCTGAGATGACCCTCACGGAGCTGAGACGTACCGCCCAGTCCTTGGAGATTAACCTGGACTCGATGAGAAACCTGGTGAGAGCCCTCACTTCATCTGCTCCTACTGCTCTTGGCCCTGACCTCTGTCGGCCTCAGACCCAATGCTGCCTCGGCCCAAATCCCACCCCTTCCATCCTAAGTCACGTGCTCCGAAAGCGTGGTTCTCTTTGCATTTCCCGCTGCTCCTACCCACGACCCTAGTACCTGGCATACCCTAAGTTTTCCAAGAAGTTTCCAAGAGTGAAGCGATGAGCCATTCCAGGATTTGGACTGCTCTGCTGAAACTTGCAGAGGCTCTCCCTCCACTCCATCTCGAGGCTCACCCCATCCTCCTCCCTGTGCCCCCACCACAGAAGGCCAGCTTAGAGAACAGCCTCAGGGAGGTGGAAACCCGCTACGCCATGCAGATGGAGCAGCTCAACGGGATCCTGCTGCACCTGGAGTCTGAGCTGTCCCAGACCCGGGCGGAGGGGCAGCGCCAGGCCCAGGAGTACGAAGCCCTGTTGAATGTCAAAGTCAAGCTGGAGGCTGAGATCGCCACCTACCGTCGCCTGCTGGAAGATGGAGAGGACTTCAAGTAAGTGGGGCCCTTCTCCCACCCTCACAAGCTGGAGTGGAGATACACTTCTCCCCAGAAGCATCTTTGGTAAGCCCCACCTTGTGCCTGTCCATCTGCATCCACTGAGCACTGGGCGGGAGCTCTGTGCAGGCTCCTGTACCTCCCAAGGGAGTAGCAGTGGCAGAGGCTCCCCCCTCTAGGTAGGAGAAGAGACCAAGTCTTGCCCCAGCCATACGTAGAGCACACATGGAGTTTGGCCTTGAGTTTCCCTTTTATGGAGGAAGTTGTCACAGAATGTGGAGATAAAGGCAGGGATCAGGAGGGTTGTTGTTGTTGTTGTTTTTTCTTCCCTTCCCTCGACTCTCTGCTACTCTGCCCAGCTATTTATAACTGGGGCTTGGTCTTCTGTTGACAGTCTCAGTGACGCCCTGGACAGCAGCAGCTCCATGCAGACCATCCAGAAAACCACTACCCGCAGGATCGTGGACGGCAAGGTTGTGTCCGAAACCAATGACACCAAAGTTCTGAGGCGTTGAGGGAGCAGAAGCAGGGTCCCTTTGGGGAGCAAGAGGCCAATAAAAAGTTCCAAGGTCACTTCGTGTCTCCCTTGACTGTTTTCATACTGTATATAGATGCTCTGACCCATGAGTCCTCCCTCTGGTCAGGTAGAAATCAGCACCGACCCCTGGAGTGTCATATAGGGGGAGGGGAGTGCCGCCAGAGGAACGGTCTGTGTTCTCTTCTGAGAGCTCAACTGCTCAGAAAGAGGAGGGTACTGTTGATGAGAATTTGTCTCTTCAAATTAAAAAAGGGATAAGTAACATGCACAAAATCTAAAAAGAAAGAAGGAAATAAAATTAAATATTTCCCACGCACTCCAGAGGTAACCACTGTAAAATAGTTTCCTAAACTGGACAGACACGAACACATCTCATTTTATTCTACATCTGTAGAGTCACACCATTCTACAAGCCCGAGTTCCCAAACCCTTCTTTCTTTACCTCACAGAGTGTCTTGGGCACCTTTCTCAATCACTATGCATACACCTGCCTCACTTTTTTCACCCAGTTGAGTGAATGTGGACTCTTCTTCTACCTCCATTTGGAATCCATACGCATAATCCATTTTCCAGAAGGAAATTCTTAGTCCAACAGGGAAGGGGAAAGTGCAGAACTGTGGTAATTACGCCCTCCATCACCTCTCCTGTTTTGCTAACAATTTCAAAGACTTTTTTCCTACCCATCTTGCAGCCGGATGTCTAGATCACATAAATCTTCTCTTAACTTGCAAGAGAGGAATCACCACACTCCAACTGTTCCCAAGAATCAAAAGCTTCAGCTGTGTCGTGCCCAGTCATGGTCAAAAAACCAATGTGAGAAACGATGTCCAGGTCTTTCTTGGCCTTTGTCTTAATAATTAGTCCTCCAGGGGCGCCTGGGTGGCTCAGTGGGCTAAGCCTCTGCCTTCGGCTCAGGTCATGATCTCAGGGTCCTGGGATCCAGCCCCAAGTCGGGCTCTTTGCTCAGCAGGGAGCCTGCTTCCTCCTCTCTCTCTGCCTGCCTCTCTGCCTACTTGTGATCTCTGTCTGCCAAATAAATAAATAAAACCTTAAAAAAATAAAATAATTAGTCCTCCACCTGGTTTGAGTGATATCATAGAACATATGACATCATTTTACCTAAAACTTATTGCATCTGTATAAGAATGCCGTTGGGATCCTTTTTAGAAGGATCCTCAGAATGATTTTCTCTCAGGTGTCAGCAATAAAAAAAACTTTTATTTGGTAGTGAAGAGCTATTATATTTAATCCATACATCGTACATCCCATTCTTGTTTACAGCTGCCGATACTACAGCGTGTGGAGTACAAATTTACCTAACCCAGGTCTTTTCGTGATGAACATCTTGGTGTCCAGTAGTTTGGTTTTTGCAAAAAGAAGTTGTGATAAAAAAAAAAAAAGAAGTTGCGATGAATGTTAACTAATATGCTGTTAATGTCTGTAACTAATATGCACTAATACGTGAGCAGATCTATAGGACAAATTCGTAGAAATGGTGTGCTGGGCTACCCTATCAACAAATATTTAAGAAGTATCTACTTTATGCCAGGCCCTAGGCTAGGGCACTGAATATCTACGTGGTAGACAAAGTGAGTATTGCCCCTACCTCGTCAAGCTCACAGCCTAATGGTTAAAAGTATGTGCATTTTGGGGGCACCTGCTGGTTCAGTCAGTGAAGCATGTGACTCTTGTTCTCAAGGTTGTGAGTTCGAGGACCATGTCAGTGTAGAGATTACCTAAAAAAATAAAATCTAAGGAGAAAAAGTATATTTTTATCCATTCCCTCAACAAATACTTACTGAATACCTACTATGTACCAGCCACTCTTCCAGAAACTAGAGACATATCACTGAACGAAAAAGACAAAATCACTATCCTCATGAAGTTTACATTCTGGTGACGGGAGATAGATAAATAAACATAACATAATGTGCTAGCAGGTGATAAGTGTCCTGGGCCTGGGTAGAGTCCCCAGGGAAGATCATAGCAGGGAGAAGTCAGGAAGGGAAAAGGTGATGCCTGAAGATCCCAGGATAATGAATCTTCCATCAAAATGAAAAACAGGGGCGCCTGGGTGGCTCAGTCGGTTAAGGGTCTGCTTTCAGCTCAGGTCATGATCTCAGGGTCCTGGGATCGAGCCCTGCATCAGGTTCCCTGCTCAGTGGGGAGGCGGCTTCTCCCTCTTCCTCTGCCTGTCACTTTCCCTGCTTGTGCTTGTGCTTTCTCTCTCTCTCTCTCTCTGACAAATAAATAAAATCTAAAAAAAAAAAAAAAAAAAAGAAAAGACTGTGAACAAAACAAACAAAAACAAAATGAAAAACCGAGTTTTTTACCTAAAATACAGCGTGTTGAGTCTCCAATCTCTAAAACAATGGGTTCCTTGGTGGACAAAAACTAAAGATAGCCCTGCTTGAGGTGCTCTGCCTGTGGGAGGTCCCGAGGACAGTGCACAGACAGGCAGCCCTGGATGCTGGTGGGAGCCCCCTGGAAGGACAAGCCAGAAGTCTTTAGCACCACAGGGCCCTGACAGGCTGTGAAGGGAGCAGAGTCGGGCAGCTTCCTGGAGCTTCTGTGAGCAGGGACCCTGGCTGTCTCTGGGCTCCTGGGTGCTACTATTCGGAGGAAAACATCCTAGCTGAGAACAGGGAGCCCGGGTGAAGGGCTTCTCACCCTTCTGAAGCCTACCTTCCCTGAATAACCGCCAGCAGTTACCTGTCCCACCTCTAGCTCCCCAGAGTCTCTCTGGCCCCTACTCTTCCCACACCCTTCTCCCCACTCTGTGTAGGAGTCCACAGGAGACAAATATTTAGGGCCAGGTGGTTGAGTTTTACTTTCTGAAATCTGTTTATTTGTTTGTTTAACTTTTTTTTTTTTTAAGATTTTATTTGAGGTGGGGCACCTGGGTGGCTCAATGGGTTAAGACTCTGTCTAAGGCTCAGGTCATGATCTCAGGGTCCTGGGATCGAGCCCCGCTTCAGGCTTTCTGCTTGGTGGGGAGCCTGCTTCCTCCCTCTCTCTCTGCCTGCCTCTCTGCCTACTAGTGATCTCTCTCTCTCTCTCTCTCAAATAAATAAAATCTTTAAAAAAAAAAAGATTTTATTTCAGAGAGAGAGAAAGAGAGAGATAGCAGGAAAGCATGAGCAGGGGAAGTGGAGAGGGAGAATCAAGGAGCCGATGCAGGACTCCATCCCAGGACCCTAAAACCATGACCCAAGCCAAAGGCAGACGCTAAACTGACTGAGCCATCCAGGTGCCCCATGAGATCTGTTTAGGAAAGCAGTCAGAGTGGTTTTCTTGCCCGTGCGTGTCCCTATTTTCCAGATGTGTAAGTGTGATACTGAATGTGCTTGCTCAGACCACACGGAAGCCCCAGAGCTGATGAGGGCCCTGCCCCCACCTCTGCAAAGACTTGCATGGGGCCCTCCCTGTAATTTAGTCAGGAGAGGTGCAATCTTCCTAGGGCCCCTAAAATGGAGAGACAGATGGCCAAGTAGCCAGATGCTGGCTGCAAGTGACTGTTATGGGGTGCGGACCTGCAGGAGGCTACAACAGAAAGCCCCTTGGCAGATCCCAAGCCACACTTGAGGCTGATTCAAGCCGACCAGAGGGTAACCCAAGACGGTGCACCTGACATGACTACCCCTCCCATCGGACAATGTCTCACAGTTCCCAGGGTGCTAATGCATTTGATCCCCATTACAATCCGGTGAGCTATGCAGGGCAGAGGGTGTTACAGCGCTGAGGTTCCCAGAAATCATGTGACCTACCGGAGGCCGCAGAGCTAGATAGAAGCTTAAAGCACGAAACCACATCTCCCAATTCCCAGTCCCAAGCTCTTTCTTCCGTGTATTAGAACTTAACCCAGGGGTTCTCAACCTTGGTCGTGATTCCCATCACCGAAGGCGTTTCACCAACAACACTGAGCCCCCTCGCAAGCGTTAACATTTGATTTTGGTAATTCCAACAGGCAGGCAAAGGGGAGACTCAGATCCCAGCTATTCCCAGGGTCAGCACCATGACCTTCCCTCCTGATACGGGCCCGAGTGTATCTGTTTTAAATTGCATGCACCTGGGAAAACTCAAGGCCCCTCGGGCAAACCTCCTCATCTCCCATTTGGGAAGGTGACCTCATGAGGGGCAGCCCATCCTGTCCCCTGAGTGCCACAGGGGAAAATGAGCAATTCCAAGGTGATAACATGGAATCATCTGTTTCATCTCATCCATCCCCTGCCTAGGTGCAATCCAGCCCAGATACTAAATTAATAAATGCTACTGGAAGGTAGAGAACTACATGTATCATATAGTGACATTTGGGCTGGGTTTTTTTCTTTTTTTCAGACAAAAACAGCTGATAGGGGCACCAGGGTGGCTCAGTGGGTTAAAGCCTCTGCCTTCGGCTCAGGTCATGATCCCAGGGTCCTGAGATCCAGCCCCACATCGGGCTTTCTGCTCAGCGGGGACCCTGCTTCCTCCTCTCTCTCTCTCTGCCTGCCTCTCTGCCCACTTGTGATCTCTGTTTGTCAAATAAAATAAAATCTTAAAAAAAAACAACTGATAGATAAAATATATATTCATATGTATATATCCTTCTAACTGTAAAACTCTCTGGAAGAATACATAAGACATTTAAATTAATGATTAACTCTGAGAGAAATTAGTGTAGGGAGAAACAAAAGTGGAAGGGAGATTTACTTTCCATTGTGTATCCTTTGTACTTTTTGAGTCATATATTACTATTACAAATACTAAAAAAAATGTTTTTGTTAGTTTTATAATAGTACAGGAATGTAGAGCTTTCCACAGAAGGAAATTTTGCACCCATTTTTGTTTCTGACTCACCCCATTCATCCAATCAGTCATTGAATAAATAGTTACTGAGTTCCTCGTATACACCAAAAACCATTCTAGGAACTGAAGATACAGTGGCTGACTAAAACAGGCAAATAATCCTTGTTCTTGTGGAGCTCATATTCTAGCAGATGGAGACAGACAACAAAGGATAAATGTAATAAGTAAATTATATTGTGTATTTGGTAAGTGTTATGGGGAAAAATAGAGCAGGGTATGTGCAATCAGGAGTTGGAAGGTGGGGCACCTGGATGGCTCAGTCAATTGGGCGTGTGCCTTCAGCTCAGGTTGCGACCCCAGGGTCCTGGGATGGAGTGCCTTCATTGGGCTCCCTGCTCAGGGGGGAGTCTGCTTCCTCCCTCTCCCTCTGCCTCTCCCCACTGCCCGTGCATGCTTCTCTCTCTCTCTTTCTCTCTCTCAAATAAATAAAATGTTTTTTTTAAAAGAAATGTTCTCAACTCATTTATAAAGTAAATAAGTAAACAAAAGGAGTTAGAAGGTGTACCAGTTTCCTATTATTGCTGTAACAATCATAAACTTAGTGGCTTAAAACAACACATATTTGTTATCTTACAGTTTAGGAGGTAAGAAGTCCTAAAATCAAGGTGTCAACGGGACTGCATGCCTTCCAGAAGCTCCATGCGGAATTGATGTCCTTGCCTTTTCCAGCTTCTAGAGACCACCTGCATCCCTTGGCTTGTGGCCGTCTCTCTTATCTGCAAAGCCAGCTGCACATCTTCAAGTCTCACTTTCTTTCTCTAACTTCAACCACAAGTCTGATCTCTTTTTCTGTGAGTTTGGCTTTGGGTTTTGGTTTATAAACGAGATCATACAATATTCATCTTTCTCTATCTGACTTATTTCAATGAGCATGATGCCTTCAAGCTCCATCCACATTGTCACAAGTGGTAGGATTTCCTGGATTTTTATGGCTAAATTATATCCCATTGCATATGTATGCCACAACTTTTATAGCCATTCATCCACCAATGGACCCAGGTTATTTCCATGTCTTGGCTATTGTAAAGAATGCTGCTATGAACATGGGGTGCAGATATATTTTCGAGTCAGTGTTTTTGTTTCCTTTGGCTATATTCCCCAAAGGAGAATTGCTGGATCTTATGGTAGTTTTGTTTTTAATTTTTTGAGGATCCTCCATACTCTTTTCCATTATAGCCATACTTGACTGGGTGTGAAGGCAGGGAGGTCTCAGTAACCACATGTAACAGCAAAACCATAACTTAATTTACCATTTGGGGATACCTGGAATGACTGGCCTCTTGAAAGTAAATCTTGGGCAGACTCTACAGCTGTTAAGATAGACGATTACAGTGGGAAAAGGGAAACCAAGGCTCTCTGGGGGTGGTTTGGCTGCTTTGGCAACACTGGTGAGCTTAGAGAAAGGAAAGGAAAGTTCCAAGTTTTAAATTCTTAGGTCAACTCTGGAAAACAATATAGAGGTTCCTCAAAAGTTGAAAATAAAGCTATCCTATGACCCAGCAATCACACTACTGGGTATTTACCCCAAAGATACAAATGTAGTGATCCAAAGGGGCACATGCACCCCCGTATAGCAGCAATGTCCATAATAGCCAAACTATAGAAAGAGCTCAGATGTCCATCAACAGGTGAATGGATAAATAAGAGGTGTTGTATATAGGTATATACACAATGGAATACTATGCAGCCATTAAAAATGAAATTTTGCCATTTGCGACAACATGGATGGAACTAAAGGGTATTATGCTAAGTTAAACAAGTCTATCAGAGAAAGATAACTATCATATGATCTCACTGATATATGGATTTTGAGGAAAAAGGCAGAGGATCGTAGGAGAAGAGAGGGAAAAAATGAAACAAGATGAAATCAGAGAAGGAGACAAACCATAAGAGACTCTTAATCTCAGGAAACAAACTGAGGGTTGTTGGAGGGGAGGAGGGTGGGTGGGATGGGGTGGCTGGGCGATGGTCACTGGGGAGGGTAGTGTTGTGGTGAACGCTGTGTATTGTGTAAGACTGATGAATCACAGACTTGTACCTCCGAAACAAATAATGCATTACACGGTAATAATAATAATTTTAAAAATCTTGGCTCAAGAGGACCAGGCTGCTTCTAAGACTTCCTAAATGAATCTCTCAATTCCTGTAGCCCCAGGGCTGATGGAGCTGAAGCCTGACACTGCAGCATAAGTTGGAATCACAACCAGGTCTTACATGAAAGCCAGGGCATTGAGGAGGAATCCTAAGAATGGGAAAAGGAAGTTTGGGATACACTTGAGGATGCTGAGCACCTAGACCATCCTAAACCTCACTGACTGGGAGAGGCAGCCCCGCCTTCTCTGTCTAATAAGGCTGGTTCTACCTTGCTTGGAGACTCTGTAAGAGCTTCACCTGAGATAGTTAACATGTAATAAATGACTCAGTACAAAATCTGACCCTGGAGTAGACTTACAAGCCAAAAAAAAAAAAAAAAAAAGCAAAGATTTGGTCAGTTTATATAAACACAAACTTGGGGAATTTGTATGGAGTTGGATTCTAAGGGTGTTGAACCAGAAAAGTAGACACAGTTTTAGATGGGGCTGAATTTATTTATATGGGTTTATTTATATGGATTCAGAGAATCCAAACCCAGTGTGCTAGCTCCAGCAGCCGGGAATGATTTTATCTCTTCCTATAGTTGATTAGCCAAAACCTGGTCTCAGGGGTGCCTCGATGGCTCAGTTGGTTAAGTGTCTGCCTTTGGCTCAGGTCATGATCTCAGAGTCCTATGATCAAGCCCCACATTAGGCTCCCTGCTCAGTGGAGAGCTGACTTCTTCCGCTCCCTCTGTCTGCCACTCCCCCTGCTTGTGCTCTCTCTCTTTCTCTGTCAAATAAGTAAATAAAATCTTTAAAAATAGATAAAAAATCAAGCCTGGCCTCAGACATAGCTCAATAAATGAAGCTGAGATACCAGATCCTATTGCATAATTCAGAGAAAAGAATCTAAAGATTTAGCAAGAAAGGAATGTTGGAATGGATTTATCACGTACAATCTACTCACTCATCCCTGAATAATTCCCCCAAGCAGGTCTAGAGAATATCCCCTTCACTGAGGCATTGGGAAATATGCTGTTAAGAGAAGCACAGCATTCTTAAAAAGTGCTGTGCTAATTTTTCTCTGGATGCTCAGGGATGAAGATGGAAGGACTGCTATGGAAATGGGCTTCCTGATTTTGATAGCAATGATGGGATCCCTGCATGGCAGAGGCCAGGTGGCAACAGCTGACCACCAGAAGCAAAGTAGATATGGTTACCTTAAAGGGCAACAGGGTCAGCGCCATAATGAGAAGGGTCTGACCCACAGGAATCTTTGGCAGTAATGACCTGATCACAGGGTTCTAGTTTTAAATTAGGTGTGGAGTCTATTACAGTCCTTTCTTAATCCTCTACTGTAAATGTGACTACTAGTGATATACCTGGCTGGCTTAGTTGGTAGAGCATACAACTCTTGAAATCAGGGTCATGAGTTCAAGACCCACACTGGGAATTGAACTTACTAAATAAATAAATGTGACCACTAGAAAACATTTTAACCATTTACAAATCTATACAAAGAGATACACTCAAAAACACTACTAACTCAGGGCGCCTGGGCGGCTCTGTCAGTTGAGCATCCGACCCTTGATTTTGGTCCAGGTCATGATCTCAGGATCGTGAGGTAGAGCCCTATGTTAGGCTTCACGCTCAGCACAGAATCTGCCTCAGATTCTTTCTCTCCCTCTGCCCCCCCCCCGCCACCACACTGTCTCTCCCTCTCTCTCAAATAAGTAAATAAATCTTAAAAAAAAACAAAAAACAAAAAAAAACACTACCAGGGCACCTGGGTGGCTCAGTCAGTTAAGTGTCTACCTTCGGCTCAGGTCATGATCTCAGGGTCCTGGGATCAAGCCCTGCATCCAGCCCCCTGCTTGGCAGGAAGCCTGCTTCTCCCTCTCCCACTCCCCCTGTTTGTGTTCCCTCTCTTGCCATGTCTGTCTTTGTCAAATAAATAAATAAAATCTTAAAAAAAAAATTCTCAAACTCCGTGGAAAAAAAAAACAAGCCAGTTTGAAAATGGGCAAAAGATGTGAAAAAACATTTTCCTGAAGAAGGTAAAACAGGCTGCAAATAAGCTTGTGCAAAGATGTTCAACATCACCAGCCGGAGAGAAATGCAAATTAAAATCACAGTGAGATATCACTACTCACCTATTGAAATGACTAAAGTTAACAATAGACAAAACCAAGTGCTGCAGAGGAAATAGAGAAACCAGATCACTCCTATGTTGCTGATGGGAACGCAAAATGGCACAGCCACTCTGGAAACGGTTTGGCTCTTCCTTAAAAATCTATATATAGGGGTGCCTGGGTGGTGGAGTCAGTTAAGCGTCTGTCTTTGGCTCAGGTCATGATCCTGGTGTCCTAGGATCAAATCCTGCATCCTGCTCCCTGCTCAGTGGGAAGTCTGCCTCTCCCTCTCTCTCGCTCTTTCAAATAAGTAAATAAAATTTTTTAAAAAATCTAAATGTAGGGGCGCCTGGGTGGCTCAGCGGGTTAAAGCCTCTGCCTTCGGCTCGGCTCCGGTCATGATCTCAGGGTCCTGGGATGGAGCCCCGCATCACATCGGGCTCTCTGCTCGGCAGGGAGCCTGCTTCCTCCTCTCTCTCTGCCTGCTTCTCTGCCTACTTGTGATCTCTGTCAAATAAATAAATAAAATCTTTAAAAAAAAAAAATCTAAATGTAAAACCCAGCAATTGCACTCCTGGGCATTTATCCTAGGGAAATAAAACTTATGCTCACACAAGAACATGGGCAGTAAAAGCAACTCTATTCTTTTCTTTTCTTTATTTTGAAGAGAGAGAGCATGTGGGGTAGAGGGAGAAAAAGTCTCAGGCACACTCTGTGCTGAGCACAGAGCCCACCTGGCTCCATCCCAGGACCTGAGATCACGACCTGAGCAGAAACCGAGAGTCCCACGCTCAGTGGACCGGGCCACCCAGAAGCCCTGCAACCTTATTCTTAATAGCTAAAAACTAAAAACAATCCAGATGTCCTTGAACGAGAGAATGAATGTTTCATCTGGGACACATCAGTGCAGTAGAATACTATCCGACAATACAAAGGAATGAACTATTGATATAAGGCAATGGCCTGGATGAATCTCCAGGGAATTATGCTAATTGAGAAAAGTCAGTCCCAGAAGATTACATTCTGTATGGTTCCATTTATAAGGTTTTCCCTGGTGGTCTAGTGGTTAGGATTCGGCTCTCTCCATTTATAGAACATTCTTGAAATGACAAAATTCTAGAAATGGAGAACTTAGTGATGGGGGAGGGGAGGTTAAGGAGAAGATGGGGCCATAGGAAAGTGAGTGTAGCCATACCAGGAAAACACCAAGGATCCTTTGGTGATGGAAATGTTTTGTATCTTTTCTCTTATCCATGTCCTTATCTTGTCTGTCATAGAATACTACCGTTTTGCAAGATGCTACAAATGGGGGAAACTGGGTAAAAAGTAGGTGGGATCTCTCTGTATTATTTTTCTTAATGTCTTTTTTTTAAGATTTTTTTTTTTTTTTTTTTTTTTTTTGCAGAGAGAGACATCACAAGTAGGCAGAGAGGCAGGCAGAGAGAGAGGGGGGAAGCAGACTCCCCGCTGAGCAGAGAGACAGATGCGGGGCTCGATCCCAGGACCCTGAGACCATAACCTGAGCTGAAGGCAGAGGCTTAACCCACTGAGCCACTCAGGCGCCCCTCTCTGTATTATTTCTTACAACTGCATGTGAGTCTATAATTATCTCAAAATAAAAAGCTTAATTTTTAAAAAATTGGTAAATAAAAATGTTTTGCATTTGTTTTCTCTAAAAAAATTTATAATGCAATTCTTACCCTAAACATGTATGCAGGCGCACACACACCCACACCCAAGATTTTTGCCCTTGAGTGTTATGATAGGAAAGAGCACCTGGCCACATGGTTAAGCATCTGCCTTCAGCTGAGGTCATGATCTCGGGGTCCTAGGATTGGGCCCCGGTCTGGCTCCTTGCTCACAGGGAATCTGCTTCTCCCTCTCCCTCTGCCTCTCCACTCGGCTCATGCCCACGTGCTCTCTCATATGAGTAAATAAAATCTTCCTTTTAAAAAAAGAGGGGCACCTGGGTGGTTCAGTTGGTTAAGAGACTGCCTTCCGCTGGGGTCATGATCCTGGAGTGCCAGGATCCAGTCCCATATAGGGTTCCCTGCACAGCAGGGAGTATGCTTCTCCCTTTTACCTTCACCCCTCTCATCCTCTCTCTCTCTCATTCTCTCTCTCTCTCTCAAATAAATAAAATCTTTCTTTTAAAAAGGGGGGAAAAGCTCTCCCTTAAGAGACTGGAGGGAGGTCGCAGGTGCCCTGGGGTTCACCCTGGGTTTTCCCAGGAGTCTCAGGACAAACTGGAAATCAGGAGAGCCCTCAGCTGGAGGCAGGGTGCTGGGGAAGCGGCCTGCCCCCGGGGGCCAGACCCCAGCCTGAGCCTGGCTACGAGGATGACCAACGCTGAGCCCTCAAGGCTGGGGACACCCAGGCGCCACCTGCCAGCACCGTGGGGCCGCGCGGAGGTGGGGGCGGGGGTGTACCCAGCACCCTTCTGGGTCCGCCCTGGGCTGCTTCCCAAGGGTGTGAGGACGCAGCGGAAGAGAAAGAAGGGCACAGGCAGGAGCGCCGCTTCCCCACGCGGCTTGCTCGGAAATGAGCCGAGACGCAGGCGGCACAGAGCCAGGGCAAGAGCCCCAGCTCTTCTAAAGAATTTTTGAGATCTAGGGTTCCTCTTCCAGCCCATCCCAGCTCTAGCTGGGCCAACCTCGCAGCGCTCCCCACAGTCCTTCTCTTGGTTCCTCCCCACACCCCATCCGTTCCCACCTTGGCTTTGGCTTTAAGGGGAATCCCACCCCAAAACAAAGCTTTTTCAGGTTCTTCCAGTTCCTTCCCTTCACCGCCGCCCTCGGAGCCCCCACCCACCCACCGAGGAATACGACCTAGGAGGAGCCCTGGGTTTCGATCAGTTTCTAGACAGAGAGGGAGGCTTGTGTCTGGAGCAGTGTGTTGGCCAGAAGCTGGCTGAGGGAATAGGCAGGGAGATGGGCTCTGGACCCAGGAGTGGCAGAGGCCAGAGCTCCTGAGAGGCAAACGTTGGGCTCAAATCTCCGGTGAGCCACTCACTAGCTGGGTGACTGTGGCCAGTTTCCTTACCTGTCCAGGTTTAGTAGTCTTTGTCCTAAAATAAGGCTAAAATAGTGCGTGCTTCTTGGGGTTGTTGAGAGGATTAAATTAATTAACATATGCAAAGTTTTAGGACCCTGGCTAGCCCACAGTAAGTGCTTCGCTTGATGTTATCATAAGTAATTGAGGACCCACCAGAATTCAGGAGTCCTCTTCCCAGGTTCCATAACCTTCCCTAACTCCTTCCCTCTCTGGAAGTCCTGCCATATAACCTCCGGAAGGTAATGCCCATTGGTTACCAGGAATGAGAAGGGTGCTTTGCAGACCACCCCCCTCCCCAAACCAGTACCCTACCCGTGGCCCAGGTGCCTCTTCCTTCTCCCAGCCCTGGGGAAAGCCTCAGGTCTCCTTGATAAAGGGAGCTAAGGAGAGAGATGTTCTGGCTTCCATGGGTCTGGATGGCCCATCAGAGTGAGAAAAGCTGGCAAGTTCTAAAATCTGAATCCAGTCCCAGTCCTGTCACTACCTCTGTGACCTCGAGTCAGCCACTCCCTGGGTCTCAGTTTTTCATCATGAAATAAAGATATTTATTTATTTATTTATTTATTTATTCTTCTTCTCCTTCTTCTTTTTCCTGGGAGCTCTACACCCAATGTAGGACTTGAACTCACCACCCCAAGATCCAGAGTCAGATGCTCCACCAACTGAGTCCACTAGGCATTCCCAAGACATTCTCTTGTTGAGCCCGCATTAGATGCGAGACACTGGCCTGGCCTGCCCTGTTTGAAGAGTGGTTGTGAAGATCACCTGGAATAATGCCCGAGGAAGTGAGTCATGAAATTCCATCCAGTTCCATGCATTCTACAATCCTCACAGTGCAGGAGGCCTTCCAGATCCCCCTGGGCTTGTCTCCCCTCTCCTCCCACCTACTACCCGTGTCAGCTCCAAGACATTAGGGATTTCTGTCTGCTCCATCTTCAGTTGTAACCCCAGCGCCTAGCACGGTGCAAATAACAGGTGGTCAGTAAATAGGTTGAATGAATGAATGAATGAATGGTTCAAACTTGGCCTCTTGAAATAGAAATCCTCTTTCTGGCCTTCCCAACTTTTTCTGTGTGAAAATTTTAAAACAGCCCAGTTCCCTTGGGCATGCTAGTTAACAGAACACTGTCACTCCTTCTACTGGGCCGACATCTGCCTCCCAATCTTCTAGACCAGCTCTGCCCACTAGAGTTACACAGAACTCCCTCTTCCATAAGATTTCATGTGTGAGTGATTACTCCTCTCCTAACCCGGGTAGAGGGAGTCCTGAGCACTGGAAGGATGAGCTCCCCTTCTGGCCTCAGCCCCACCTGGCCCGGGATGAGCTGGGGGAACAGGCCTCTGCTTGGGAACATCTCAGGGAATTAGAATTTCAGTAATCCTCAGGTCTTGGGATACTGTCTCCACCGAAGGCCCTGATTGGAACATGTTGAAGTGGCTGGGGAGGAATTTAGAATAAACTGGGGATTTGAAGGCATTGCAGTGCTATGGGCCCAAAGCCCACAGAGTTCTCCACATCCTCCCACCAACCCCGGGTGGCAGGGTTGACCTGCCAAATTGGCTGACCTTTCTCCATCACTCACCCCCTCGAGAGATCTGAAGCCATTCATTTACACTGTTGAGCTACTCCCAGGCCCTTCCCACACATGCCTGTGTTTGAGTCCTGCTTTGTGTCCAATGCTAGAGCTAATGATTTACAATCAAGGCCAGATGAAAAGGCTGGGGAGCAGAAGCCAAAAGAGGACAGGAAGGCAGAACCTTTAAAGCAACCCAGGTTTGAGGAGTGAATTCCAGCCCCTTGTGGCCCATTGCTCCACCAAACTAGTTCCCTTTGCCAGATTCAGTTGTCCCTTTCCTTGTTCTCCCCAGTGCCCCTGCAGTCTCTCCCAGGAAGCCCTCCCCACAGGCATCCATCACTGGTTCTGCCCCCATCACCCTGCCCCACCCCCACTGACATCAAAGCAGTGTTTTTCAAATGTCCCAGCATGAGCACAGAGATTTGATTAACGAGCATGTTTGTAATAAAATGAACAGAATAGGGTAGAATAAACTAGATCAACATGCATACTCCGTGGTGAACAAGGGAAGGGTGAATACTGCTATAGTATTTGCTGAAACTTGTGAAATACCCCCTACCACCACCACCACAGAGCACTTGGTTCTATCATTTTGAAGGTCTAGTCTGGGTCTGGGTAAATATGATCCATCGGCCCTATCCATTCCTCTTGTCCTTCTCCTGTCTCTAGGCACCATTCGGTGATGGAACTTGCTGCAGTGATGAAAATATCTGTGTTGCCTAATATGGTAGCTACCAACCACATGTGGCTATTGAGAACTTGAAATATGGTTAGTGTGACTGAGAAAATGATTTTTTACTACATTTAATTTCAATTAACATAAATAGCCACAGTAGAGGCGAGTGGCTAAGGGCTACCGTATTACCATATTGGACAGGGCCATTCTGGATGTAAGCTCCCCGTGGGCAAAGACTAGGCTGCTTTGTTCACTGTTATACTCCTCGGACTTAGCACAGCTCTAACGTGGGTTAAGTCACCAATAAATGGGCAAGAGAGGGGGGAGGCAAAAAAATAAAAATTAAAAAAGTAGCCCTGACCTATAGCATATTCCAATTTCCATAGTGTAAATACTCCCACAGTGGTCAATTTCAAGCTACTAGGGGTTTAATGCTGGCAAGCTAAATTTCTGAAGTTAGCCATCAGCTCTCATTAGCTTTTGAATGAATGAACAACTAAAGGAACAAAAAAGCTAGCAGGATGAAACACTGCAGGCAGAATAGCCAAGGGAAGGAGGGAAAAGTTGAGGAGAGGGACATTTTCAGCTGTCCATAGCCATCCTTCTCCCTCTGTAGCTCTTCTTTGTACCGAGAAATAGAATGGGGGGGGGGCTGAACTTCCTCATTCTGTGGCCCCATTCCACCAACCCCCCAGCTTTAAGAAACCCCCAGGTCTTTCCCGAAGGCCTAGGTCATTCTGGCCAGAGGAAAATCCTCTAACAGCTACAAAAGCTATTGATTGAGCATGCAAGCTTGTGGAATGAACACTATTGCTGCTATTACCAGATGGCTTTTACCGGTTTTCCCCAGATACAGAAACTACACAGTCTCCCTCAGCCACTGAACCAGCCCTTGCGATGGGAGAGTGTGGAACCTTAAATCCTGCCGTCATTTAGGAATGCTTAGTGCAAATGTTTATGGACCCAAGGCACCATCTTCCCCCCTTCTTTGAAGGATTTTACAGTCCTCCGGTCCTCTGCTGTGGTCACTCCTGCATTCCACACACGTTCAGGGAAGGAGGGGCAGGTGCCTACTTTGGGGATAACCTGGACCCAGGTGGAGACTTTGGTCTTAGCCCTCAATGATTCAAATACTGAGCATTCAAATAAAAAATTCAAATAACAAAACAGAAGACAAGGGTACAAGAAAGCTCAGGAGGTGAATTTAGAGCCAAGGAATGGCAGGGCAAGCACATGCTACAGGTGTTCTGAGAAAGGATGGTGGTCATGATTCATGGCAGAAATGGAACTCTAGGGGATGCTAGGATTTGTGCCATGGGAAGAGCGTGAATTTCAGATGAGAGAATAAGGAGAACGTAGCCCCCGGAGGCTCAACTGCCCTGCCTAGCACGTAGTAGGGACTCAATAAACACATGTTCTTAGGGTCCCAGAAAAATCTGAGTCTGCTCTTGGCTGTAGCAGGAGCAAGTGAGCATGGGAGGGCAAATGCCAAGCTTCAAGCAGTACATCTCCAGGGAGATAACCTTGAGCTGGCAAGAACAGCAAAGGCACACAGAGAACTGAGCTGAGCCAAAAGTCCAGGACAAAAGGGTCTTGTCTCAGCAGCTACTCTCCAGGATTACCACCCTCCCATGGCTGCCCCAAGGCCCCAGCTCTAAATAAGGAAGTCACATCCTACTTGCAGAATATGGCTCTCTCCAGCCCAGGTCTCAAAACCTTGCTGCCCACCTTGATGTTGCCTTGAGCCGTGTCTGGCACCAGGCCCAGCCACGCTCTGCCCCTCAGAGCTATCAGATCCCTCTGTTGGCAGGGCTAATGGTGGCTGGATGGTCATAACCCTGAGCTAATCAAAGCCTTCCTGGGGTCCCCTGGAGCTCTCTCAGGTGCCCCCACCTAGCCCTTCTCCACAAGTTCTCCAACTTACTCAAGCTCCTACCAAGTCACACAATCACCCTTCCAAGGCACTCTCTTACTGTTCAGCTCCTACCCCAACAATTCCAAATTCCAGAAGCTCTGGAGACCAAAACTTCTCTGTCATTCACTTAACATGCAAAACATGACATGGGCCTCTTTAGAGTTTTTATATATCCAATTCAGTGTGACTGTTTCCAAGTTTCACCGTAGAAATAAATGTTCATGTGTCCGAGCCCATAATTCCAGGGGCCGCTGGGGTTTTCCTTGTACATTACCTGCACTACATTTCCTTTCTAAACTCGGCAAGTCAGAAAAAAAAAGTCGGCTGGATGCAAGGGTTTTCCATTCTGAGTTTGGGCACGAGCTGCAGATGCCCAGGCTTGCTGGTGGGAAAGAATTTTGAGCCTGCGTGCCTGCATGCCTGCTGCTTAGGGCTGAAGGTAGGAGGAGTCCCAGGAAGACAGGCAGACATGGGGGGAGGCGAGGTGGGGGGGACACTTACAGTTCAGACAGGGACTATTGTTTACCAGCCAGGACACCAGGACAGTGTTTTGAGACTGTAACCACGCAGCAGCCCAGAGGTATATCTGTTACCTGGGAGCCAGAGTTTGAGACATATGTCACCTGGGTTTTCTCTTCATTGAAATGAACCCACCTCAGAGCCCTGGGCGGGGAGGAAAGGCACGAAGCTCACTGAAGGAACTCCATGGGTATCAGCTACTTTGCTGGGGTGTTTTGTTTTGTTTTGTTTTTTTATTAGATTTGGTTTTTATTGTAGAGCACACATATCAGGGCAAAGTGCTGCACATACAACTACAAATAATTTTGGGGAAAAAAGCTGTAAGAAAAATAAACCTGCAACTGCTTTAGTTACGCAGTCCCGACTTGAATCCACGCTGGCAAAGGAGTTCTGGCCCCTGAGAGTCGGCTTCTTGATGACGGCTGCCCCAGACTTCTGCAGCCTCAGGCCTGGGCCTCTGTAAGACAAGGCCCCCTGGGATGGTGGCAGCCTGGGGACTGGGAAAGCCTCTGCTCTCAGCAGGCCCGGATCTCCGCCATGGCTGGCAAGGAGACATTCCCAATGAATCTAGATAATCAAAACCTTGCAATCTTCAAGGATCTGAGTAGGTGGGAACTGCCAGAAACTTTATTATCTTTTTCCTCTTATTACTTCTTAAAAGCCCCTTCCCCAGCTCCCACGCCCCTGAGGCAGAGGAGGTGCCAACCCAGTCTGCAGACCTGAGCTCTGGCCTTGGATGCATGCTACAGGCAGACAGAGCCAGGTGGGCAGGCACCTTCCTATGGGGGTGACATGGAGAGAAGGCCCAAGCTGGCCAACGAAGGAGAAAGGAAAGGGTTAGGAAAAAGTAGCTGGTATTTCATCTGGTATTTTTTTTTAAGATTTTATCTATTTATTCGACAGACAGAGATTACAAGTAGGCAAGAGAGGCAGGCAGAGAGAGAGAGGAGGAAGCAAACTCCCCGCTGAGCAGGGAACCCCATGCAGGACTCGATCCCAGGACCCTGGGATCATGACCTGAGCCAGAAGCAGAGGCTTTAACCCACTGAGCCACCCAGACGCCCCTCATCTGGTATTTCTTGACCATCTGGTACCACCTACGCCCCTCTGGGCAAGACAATGTGTAAATTTACAGGGTGAGCTCAAGGAGAGACAGAATGTGCACATTTGAGTGAATTCAATTTTGGACCAAGCAGATTAAAGCCGGATTTCAGAGGCGAGGAGAGTCTGACCTGGAGAAAAGGGAGTTGGGGAGGGAAGAAACATGTCCCGGGCAACGGCAGGAGATGGGGCCAGGCTGACTCACTGGGCAGCTTTCACACTGTTCTTTCTTCCCTGGGCCCATTCCCCTCTACATTTAGCCTTCTATCTCCTCTGAGGTCCCTTTCACTTTCTGTGATGCCAAATGTCTGAAGGATTGTCATTTAGGAGTGAAATTGGACCCATCTTCGCGACCCCCAGCGGTACAACCGGACCACAGTGGTGGAAACCACAGGAGGCCAATTTCTGCCCAAATGAGGGACTTTCTCAGGCGCTCTCCTGGGGTCTGGAGGCCAGCCAGCCTCATCCTCATCCCAGCCAGGGGGCCTGGGTGTGGGCATCGGGCAGGGAGTCAGAGCAGCTGGCCACGCCCACCCAGAGGGGCTGGGATTCTATAAACTGAACTTCAGGCAAGGCCTGTGTTTTCAGAGCCTTTGCCAGCTTACCAAATGGGTCCATCTAATTCCATGCTCACTGCAGGTCTGAAGACAACAGGGCAGGAGCTCAAGCCCCAGTCCTCAAGGAGGCATGGTGGGCCCAGACCCTGGATGTAGAGAAGAAATATCCTGGGGCATCTGGAGAGATGCACATCGCACTTTAAGGGAGGGGAAGGCATAGTCATCTATGCACATAATACACAAAATGCAAATTATACACCAGAGAGCAGAATATAATCAGTGCGGGCTTAGTAGTGACAAGGGCTGGCAGGGGTTTAGGGGACAGTTCGTGTCCTCACAACCTCTCCAGTTGGGCATTTCTGTCCCTGTTCTCTGTCTCTCTGTCTCTGTCTCTGTCTCTCTCACATACACACATACACACAAAACACACATACCTCTCTTCTCCCTTTGACCCGTCACACCAGCCAGTCTCCCACCCCATCCCCACCACACCAGGAAGAGATGCAGCTGCTGCCCTTGAAGAGGATAAAGTGTTTCTGGGCAAACCAGACTAACCCATCCACAGGAAGCCACAGGGGACCAAGGTCCAGCAAAGTCTGCCCTGTTTTGTCACCTGAGAGGAGAGCTGCACCAAGGATTACAGAGAAGGAGGGCATGCAGGGGAAGGGAGGGCGGGTTTCCTGGAGGTGGCAGGCATCTTGCTGATGAGTGGAATGTAGGTGGGCGGAGGATGGGGTCAGGGAGTGGTGATGGGAGCACTGCAAGTCAGGGCTTGGAGGGTCACCTGCCTTGATCCATTGTGAAATCCCCTTCCTGAAGTAAAGCAGGGGCCATTTTGGAGAAGACCTAGGGATCATGGAGGTGAGGACTTCTATTTAATAATATGAAAATATCTCTTCCTCCTTGACATTTGGAAGCATGCTAGTTATAGTGGTATATAGGGATAGAGAGATAGAGATATATGGATTCATCTCTGGTTCCAGAGCCATAGAGGGGCCAAATTACACCCCTGCCCCAAGACAGAAGGGCCTGCAGACAGCACGCCTGCACCAAGCTC
>PISX010012259.1:0-61447 GCA_004024625.1 Mellivora capensis | reverse complement strand
TCTCATTTGCAGGGACGCCTGGGTGGCTCAGTTGGTTAAGCGGCTGCCTTTGGCTCAGGTCATGATCCCAGCATCCTGGGATCGAGTCCCACATCGGGCTCCTTGCTCGGCAGGGAGCCTGCTTCTCCCTCTGCCTCTGCCTGCCACTCTGTCTGCCTGTGCTCCCTCTCTCTCTGACAAATGAATAAATTAAAAAAAAAATTAAAAAAAAAATCTCATTTTCAGGTGTCTTGTTCTCTGATCACCCCCAGCTATCTCTTCCAAGTCACTCCCTCTAATATCCTGACTCCAGTAATCCTTCAGCCCCACTGGGATGTTCCAATTCTAGACTATCACCTTTTCATTGTCCATTATCCTGTCACGGCCTCACTTTTTACCTAACTTAGATTTCTCAGTTATCGTATTAACCATTCCCTTGAATATTCTCTCAACTCATTTCTAAATTTCTATTGTACTCCCTGGCAAAACTCTATTTTGGTTAAATCCAACCTTCTACCTACTTATTACATGTCTTTACAAGCAGCACAACAGTGCAGACAGGCTCACCGTATATTTAAGTATATTTAAGACCACACCTCAAGTGGCCCCTCAGTACTGCCCAGCAATCATCATATGTTTCCATAGTCAGTTTATTCTTCTACTCTCCCAGAGACATTTAATTTCTTCTCTGCAATCCTCAAATCTCTAGTATCCATCCTGACTCTGGAGTCTGGAGTCACTGTTCTTTTTGTTTTGATACAACAACTTTATGAGATATGATTCACGTATTACATAATTCACTAACTTAAAATATAATAATTCAGTGGTTTTTAGTATATTCATAGTTGTACAACTATCACCACTATCAATTTTATAGTATTTTCCAATAACTAAAAAAGAAACCTGTTCCCATTAGCAGTCACTCTCCATTTCCCTGCTAACCTCCAGCCCTAGACAAACCACTGATCTACTTTTGTCTCTATGGGTTTGCCCATTCTGGGCATGTTATGTAAATGGAGTCATACTATGTTTGGTCTTTTGTGACTGACTTTTTTTCATTTAATGTATGTTTCCAAGGTTCATCTAGGCTGCTGTGTGTCTCAGTAATTCATTCCCCCCCCCTTTTTTTTTAAACAGCTGCTATACCATTTTACACTTCCACCACAATATACTAGGATTCCAGTTTCTCCACAACCTTGGCAGCAGTTGTTATTTTCTGTGGGTTTGGTTTTTTTTTTTTTAAAGATTTTATGTATGTATTTGACAGAGAGAGAGAGTGCACACACAAGCAGGGGGAGTGGCAGGCAGAGGGAGAGGGAGAATTAGCCTTCCCACTGAGCAGAGAGCCCATAGGTGGGTTTGATCCCAGTGTCCTTGGGTCATGACTGAGCTTAAGACAGATGCCTCACCCAGGTGCCCCATGTTTTTTTTTTCCTTCTAAATATCTTTTTCTTTTTCTCTTTTTATTATGTTATGTTAGTCACCATACAGTACGTCATTAGTTTTTGATGTAGTGTTCCAAGATTCATTGTTTACCTATAACACCCATTATTTACCTATAACATGCCCTCCTCAATACCCATCATCAGGTCGTTGTAGGGATGCCTGGCTGTCTCATTTGGTGCAGCATGCAACTCTTGATCTTGGGGTTGTGAGTTTGAGCCCCAAGTTGGGTACAGGGATTACTTAAAATCTTTAAAAAAAAGTTGTTATAGGGACACCTGGGTGGCTCAGTTGGTTGGATGACTGCCTTCGGCTCAGGTCATGATCCCGGAGTTCCGGGATCGACTCCTGCATCGGGCTCCCAGCTCCACGGGGAGTCCGCTTCTCCCTCTGACCTTCTCTTCGCTCATGCTCTCTCTCATTGTCTCTCTCTCAAATAAATAAATAAAATCTTAAAAAAAAAAGTTATTATAGCCACCCTATTGAGTGTATAGTGGTATTTCATCATGGTTTTGATTTGCATTTTCCCAATGTCCAAAGATCTGAATCTTCTTTTTATGTTTGTGTTTGACATTTATATATCACCTTTGGAGAAGTGTCATAAGTTCTTTGCCCATTTATTTATTGCAGGTCTCTTTGTTGTTGGATGGTAAGTGTTACTTTTTTTGTTGTGCTTATTATTTCCTTATCATATATATGATTTGCAAATATTTTCTTCCATTCTTTGTTTTCTTTTTCATTCTGTTAATGGTATTCTTTGGTGCCCAAAAGTCTTAAAGTTTGATGAAGTCCAGTTTATTTCTTTTGCTTTTTTTTTTGTACTTGTTGTCATACCAAAGACTCTCTTGTCAAATGCAAATCATGATGATTGATCTTTAAGTGTTTTGTAGTTTTTGGTCTTTACATTAGGTTTTTGATCCATTTTGAGCTAATATTTATATGTGGTATGGAGATAGTCGTATGTGTATATGTGCATGCATGTTGTATGGTGTTATATACATAACATAAAATTCACCATTTTAACCATTTCTAGGTGCATAGTGGCATTAGATACATTCACATTGTTGATTAGTTGTAGGATTTCTTTCATTTTTATTTTTATTTTTTAAGATTTTATTTATTTGAGAGAGAGTGCACACACGCATAAGCGTGAGTAGGGGGAGGGCGGAGGAGGGGGCAGAGGCAGAGGGACAAGCAGACCCTGTGCTGAGCAGGGAGACTGACACTGGCCTTGATCCCAAGACCTGAGCCAAAAGGCAGATGCTTAACCAACTGAGTCACCCAGGCACCTAGTTGTAGGATTTTTTTTATATATTGTGGATGTTAACCCCTTATCAAATAGATGATTTGCACATATTTTCTCGCATTCTGCAGGTTGTTTTTTTACTATTAATAGTGTCCTTGGGACGCCTGGGTGGCTCAGTTGGTTAAGCAGCTGCTTTCGGCTCAGATCATGATCCCAGCGTCCTGGGATCGAGTCCCACATCGGGCTCCTTGCTCGGCAGGGAGCCTGCTTCTCCCTCTGCCTCTGTCTGCCAGTGCTCACTCTCTCTCTCTCTCTCTCTCTCTGACAAATAAATAAATAAAATCTTAAAAAAAAAAGTGTCCTTGATGCGCAGTAGTTTTAAATTTTGTAATTGTCCAGTTTATTTATTTTTTCTTTCGTTACTTGTGCTTTTGGTGTCATATCCAAAAAATCATTTCCAAATCCAGTGTCATAAGGCTTTCCCCCCTATGTTTTCTTCTGGGAGTTTTAAAATTGTAGCTTTTATGTTTCGGTCTTCTATCCACTTTTTGTTAGCTTTTGTATATCATGTAAGATGGGTCCAGCTTTCTTCATTTGCATGTGGATATCCAGTTTTCCTAGCATCATATGTTGATGTTTTATTTTTATTTTTAATTTTTTAAAATTTATTTGATAGAGATCACAAGTAGGCAGAGAGGCAGGCAGAGAGAGGAAGGGAAGCAGGTTCCCTGCGGAGCAGAGAGCCGGATGTGGGGCTCGATCCCAGGACGCTGGCATCATGCCACTGAGCCACTCAGGCGCCCCGTATGTTGATGTTTTAATATATGTCTTTGTATTTTGATTGGGTTTCATATACAGCATACTTGGTCTTTCTATTTTTATACAAGCTTGCATCTTTTTTTCCCTTAAACCAGTGTGGTGGTAGAACCATTAATATTTAACATGGTTATTGAGGTACTTTAATATTTACTATCTTTCAAAAAAATTTACTGTCTTTCAGATTTTTTTTTGCATTGGTTTTTAGTTTTCTCCCCATCCTTGATGATTTAATTTTTGCATACGTAGAATGTTTGATCTGTTGAAAAAGTCAAAAAAGTCAAATCTGTAGAGAAAGGTATACTTAAATTATATTGCTTCTCTATCCTGTACTGCCTGTTCCACATCCCTCATCCCTGTTGGTAATCAGTTTTATTTCTTGTTTATTCTTGTTGATGTTGCTTTAAAGGAAAATTAAACCAGCATATGTTTTCTCAATTCTGCTTCTTTGTGTGTGAAATGTAGTATGCCTATTTGCATTTTGTTCTTTTCTCTGTACAATATATCCTATAAATTGTTTTTTTCATTCTTTCATTTACTATCTTAAATTTCTCCAATGACCATCATTAAATTATTACTTGAATCTGTTTTCCTTTGGAGACATAGTAACTCTTTTTTTTTTTTTTTTTAAGATTTTATTTATTTATTTGACAGAGATTACAAGTAGGCAAGAGAGGCAGGGAGAGAGAGGAGGAAGCAGGCTCCCCGCGGAGCAGAGAGCCCGACATGGGGCTCAATCCCAGGACCCCGGGATCACGACCTGAGCCGAAAGCAGAGGCTTTTACCCACTGAGCCACCCAGGCGCCCCCATTTTTCTTTTTTGAGATGGTTTTGTCTGTCTTCAGTTTCTTTCTTGAGTTTTACGAACTTTGATTTCACTTGCTCTTTTTTTTTTGTCCGTTTATGGCTTAAGTTTTTAGTTTCTGATTCGGAGTTTTTCTTAATCTCTGGATGCGTCTTTGTAATTATTGGAATGTTGCACTGATTTTCTTTTCTATGGTGGTTTTGGGGGTTGGGTTGTTCTCATAAGATGAAATGTTTTTATTTGCCTTTTTGTTTATAGTTGCTTAGTTTGGAATTTCTTTTTTTATTTCTATCATTTACTGGGTATATGTCCTAGTTTAAAAGTTCTCCTTTTGTCTCTTTAGTGAAGTATAATTTCTTTTATGGATGATACTGTTCATGTTAGTGGGCTGTTAGGGTGGAGAGGATAGATTGACAGGTCTGGGTTTTGTTTTTTCCTGTAGGAGCCTTCATTTTTGTTTCTTTGTTCCTTCCTTTCCTTCTAGGAACCTGAAGGGCACCACTTCTTGTGTTTATCTCTCTCTGTTCTAATAACACTGCATCTCTGTGGTTGTCACTTTTGGCTGCTCTCACTTTTAAGTACTTTATTGTAGCTAATTATGTGAAGTACCACATCTTGGACCAGTGCTTAGTGTTTAGCCTTAGTGTTGGACTTTCTAATCATTGGGGTGATTTTGTCTGTCCTTTAACTTTTTTTAATGTCTTTTTCATGGAGTCTCCATTATTTTTCATGGAGGCTCTTAAGTGTCTCCTTCCTCTGTTCTGTGTACCCAAAGACTTGCAGCAGCAGTGGGAATTCTGTTGGAATTTGTTGTTTATTGCTTGCTGGTTATATGAAGTTTATGGTTTGCCTTTTCTCATGCTGAAGACATTGGTCAGAGATGGCGGTTTTTTCTCACCTTTTAGTCTTGTGGTTTTTCCTGGAGGATTTGTGAAGAGATTCAGATTTAAGCAATTACCATTATCGTTTAGATCTTTCATTTTCAGCCATTCTGGATCACTATATTATAGTTGAGTCTTTTTTTTAAAAATATTTTATTTATTTATTTGACAGACAGAGATTACAAGTAGGCAGGAGAGGCAGGCAGGGAGAGAGAGGAGGAAGCAGGCTCTCCATGGAGCGGAGAGCCCGATGTGGGGCTCGATCTCAAGACCCTGGGATCATGACCTGAGCTGAAAGCAGAGGCTTTAACCCACTGAGCCACCCAGGCGCCCCTATAGTTGAGTCTTTTATATAATAACCTTGTTAGATGATCTTATATTCACTGTATATTTTTATATTTTTCGCTTTTTTGGCTCTTTGTTTTGGCATATCTTTTGGTACTTAGAAAGTATTTTTTGTTGTTGTTCTAGACATTGACTTTATATTAGTGCTTTTTATAATTTCTTCCTCTTTTTCTTATAGCATTTCGTAATCTGTTTTGTAAATGGTGTTCTTTGACTTTCATTTTTAGCCCATGCATTATTTAGTGAACTTACTCTACTTCCCAGTTCTATCTCTTCTCATTTATTAGTTGGATAATTTTTACATTATTAAAATACATAATTATGCTTTTCTTATATTGTCATCTCTACTTTTGTTTTAGTCTTAGGTCTAAAATTAGAAATATTAAATATTCACTTTCAGTTCTTTGCCAAAGTTTCTCTAAAATAATTTCTCTAATTTTTTAGCTTAATGGTGCATATTATTTATTAGAATCATCAGGAAGACCTTGGCAGCAGTATTTCCTGAGTTCTGTTTTTCTGTTGTATTTCTATTGTTTCGATACCTGAAAGACTCCTTGTGGGATCCAAAATTCTTGCTTACAATTCTCCCCCACTCAAGTTTCTTTAAAAATGCTGCTTTTAACATGTACCCATGGGGATAAAAATACATTATATGTTTATAAAAAATAAAAAAATTAAAAAAAAATGCTGCTTTTGTGGTTTTTGTTTCTTTGTTTTTGCTTTAGTATGTTGCATTTGAAAAGTCCAACTTACTTTCCTTTTTCTGTGATTAGGCCTTTTTGTTAGTCTGAACACTTTTAAGAATTTCTTTATCTTTAAGGTACAATAGGTTTAATAGGATAGGTCTGAAAAATAGTTGTTCAGGCTCCATTTTCCCAGATAAATGGTGGGTGCTTTCAGTATATAAATTCAGGGTTGTTTTGGGTAAAATTTTCTTTGATTATAGTTTTTTTAATTAAAGATTTTATTTACTTATTTATTTTAGAGAGAGAGTGGGAGTGTGAGCCTGAGCAAGGGGAGGGGCAGAAAGGGAGAGAGTGGGACAAGCATACTACATGCTGAGTCTAGAGCCCCATATAAAGGGGGGCTCTATATAACGATCTTGAGATCATGTCCTGAGCCAAAATCAAGAGTTGGATGCTGAAGCTTAACCGACTGAGCCACCTAGGTGCCCCTTTGATTATAGTTTTAATGTTAGTTTATTTCATTGTTCTGTTTTTTTCATCGGAGTTCCCAGTTATACATTTATTAGATGATCTTTGCCTGTATTCTGTTACAGCTACTTTCTCTCAGATCATTTTTATTCCTTTCCATGTTTCATTTTTTGTTTTGTTGATTTTTTTTAAAAATTCAGTACCTTTATTGAATTTTGAGGCAAGGTATGGTTGGTGTTTTTGATTCTCTTTATTATATAGAACTGTTAATTTACCCAGTTTTTCTTTTCCTTTATCACCCAGTGGCCATAAGGTGTCTCTTCTCTGTTTGTCTACTTCTTTTGTTCTCCTCTATAAATGATGTTTCCTTGGGATTGATATAAGTTTAGTGGATATTCCTTATTCATATTAGGGTCGGACTTTCTCTTTCTTGGGGTGATTTTGCCTATTCAAAATTGATGTTTATTTCTTGCTTGCAAATAATTTGGAGTTATGCAGAAAATGCAGGTTACATGCAATTTTGTTTTATTTATCTGATTTTTTTGGGGGGATTGTATAGAAACTACAGAAATGTCTTAGCGTTACTATTTTGCATCTTGACTTATTTTAATCACTTATCTTGGAAATATTTTTATGTGAGTATTTTTAAACAAAAGTCTTTTAAAAAATTATTTATTTATTTGACAGACAGAGATCACAAGTAGGCAGAGGGGCAGGCAGGGAGAGAGGAATGGAAGCAGGTGATGTGAGGCTTGATCCCAGGACTCTGGGATCATGACCTGAGCTGAAGGCAGAGGCTTTAACCCACTGAACCACCCAGGCGTGCCCCCCCCCCCTTTTTTGAGAGCAAGAATGCATGTGAGGGCGGGGAGGGGCACAGGGAGAGAGAGAGAGAGTCTTAAGCAGGCTCCATGATCAGCATGGAACCTTTTGCTGGGCTTGATCTCATGACCCCGAGATCATGACCTGAGCTGACATCAAGAGTCAGCCTTTGCTTCTCCCTTTCCCTCTGCTGTTCCTTCTCCTTCTCCTGTCTTGCTCATGCTCTATCTCTCAAATAAAATAAAATAAAATCTTAAGTAAAAAAAAAAGGAGTCAGCCGTTTAATTAACTGGGCCACCCAGGTGCCCCAAAAGTCATTCTTTTAGATGAAAACATAGTATTCTGAATGGACCATAATATATTTTACTGTGTTGTTATTCATTATCATAAGTCCATGCACTTAACAAATTCTGTGATGTAATACTAGCTGCTTCTTAAAATTTCCAGTCTGTTTAGGGTGCCTGGGTGGCTCAGTTGGTTGGGTGTCCAATTCTTGGTTTCAGCTAAGGTCATGATCTCAGAGTGGCGAGATTGAGCCCTGTGTTGCACTCTGCACTTAGTGGGGAGTCTGCTTGAGATTCTCTCTCTTCCTTTCCTTCTCCTACTCTCTTGCTCTCTCTTTCTCTCTCTCAGTAAATAAATAAAATCTTTAAAAAAATAATCCAGTCTGGGGCGCCTGGGTGGCTCAGTTGGTTGAGCGATTGCCTTTGGCTCAGGTCATGATCCCGGACTTTCAGGATCAAGTCCCGCATCGGGCTCCCAGCTTCTTGGGGAGTCTGCTTCTCCCTCTGACCTTCTCCTCTCTCATGCTCTCTCTAAAATAAATAAAATCTTTAAGAAAAAAATCCAGTCTGTCACAGACTATTTTAAAATACAGTAAAAAAGGATTACTAGAAAATGAAATTTAAAAAGACAAAATATGGGGTGCCTGGGTGGCTCAGTGGGTTAAGCCTCTGCCTTCGGCTCAGGTCGTGATCTCAGGGTCCTGGGATCGAGCCCCGCATTGGGCTCTCTGCTCAGCAGGGAGCCTGCTTCCCCCTTTCTCTCTGCCTGCCTCTCTGCCTACTTGTGATCTCTCTCTCTCTGTCAAATAAATAAATAAAATATAAAAAAATAAAAAGACAAAAGATGAATCTTTTATTGTTATATACAACAAACATAAGGCTTCATTTCAATAAATATAATCAGAACAAATACAACATATGAAAACAGGAAAAAAATGGTACGTGTTCCTTGAAATTGTGTTTAAGCAATTTGATACAGAGGATGTTTATTTTACTGATAAAATTTTCTTTCCATAATTGTAACAAAACAAAGTTATGTGTGAAATAGTGAACTGTGTATTAAGCATCCATATATATCCTTTCAGTGAACACTGTGTATATCAATATTTAAATATTTATTTTGACAAATGAGCTTTCGTCTTGCTTAACAACTTACTATTCTAGTTTGGGTTGATGATGATGCCAGTGTCACAGGGGATATTGTTTACCTAAAGCCTATATTTTTAAAAAGATAAAATTCAGTTTGAAGAAATCATTTTTACATTAAGGAAGGGGAAAAAGAATTTTATTTTATTTTATTTTTTATTTAAAGATTTTATTTATTTATTTATTTGATAGAGAGATCACAACTAGGCAGAGAGGCAGGCAGAGGGAGAGGAGAAAGCAGGCTCCCTGCTGATCAGAGAGCCCAATTCGGGGCTCCATCCTAGGACCCTGGGATCATGACCTGAGCCGAAGGCAGAGGCTTTAATCCACTGAGCCACCCAGGCGCCCCGGAAGAAGAATTTTAAAGCAGTTTCAGTAAGATTGTAGTATTTTTATTCAAAACTAGCTTGAAAATGCTATACTTCAAAAATCATCTTTGATCCTCTGTTCCAGCAATTTTTTTCTGAAAAGTTAGTTAAATTTCAGTTACCTTATTATTATTATTATTTTAAAATTCAGTATAGTTAACATATAGTATTATATTAGTTTCAGGTATACAATACAGTGATTCAGCAATTTCATATGCTACTCAGTGCTCATCATGATATGTGTACTTTTAATTTCCTTTACCTTTCACCCATCCCTTCATCCACCCTCTTTGGTAGCCATTAGTTTGCTTTCTGTAGTTGAGTCTGTTTTGATTTGTCTCTTTTTTCTTTGTTTTGTTTCTTAAATTCCACGTATGAGTGAAACTGAATGGTATTTGTCTTTTTCCAACTGACATTTCATTTAGCGTTTTACTTTCTAGATCTGTCTGTGTTGTTGCAAATGGCAAGATTTCATTGGTTTTTATGGTTGAGTGATGTTCCATTGTTTATATATACCATTTATTTTCATTTCATTTTATTTTTTAAAGATTTTATTTATTTATTTGACAGAAAGAGACACAGCAAGAGAAGAAATGAATCAGGGGGAGTGGGACAGGGAGAAGCAGGCTTCCTGCTGAGCAGGGAGTCCAATGTGGGGCTTGATCCCAGAATCCTGGGATCATGACCTGAGCTGAAGGCAGGCACTTAACGACTGAGCCACCCAGGTGCCCCATACCATATCTTTTTATCCATTCATCTATTAATGGCCACTTGGGATGCTTCCATAATTACATTTTAATTATCCTTTGAGGAAAGAAATGGAATTTGGATTTATGAATTTGATTTTTTGGTGTAATATAAAATTTGGAAAGTTTTATTAAATTTATAAAGTTTTGGATGATAATGTTTTGCAGATGTAAAATACCAAGTTTACCACTCATTTCCCTGATGTTTATTGTAAAATTGTAGAACATCACAATCTGTAGACTCTCTGTCCTTCTAATAATCTAACTTTCATTT
Organism: Mellivora capensis; assembly: GCA_004024625.1. Classification (NCBI taxonomy): domain Eukaryota; kingdom Metazoa; phylum Chordata; class Mammalia; order Carnivora; family Mustelidae; genus Mellivora; species Mellivora capensis. The sequence continues at coordinate 51,138 of PISX010012259.1, read as the reverse complement.
CTGTCCTTTGATCTTGTCATAAACATTCTTTCCTTGCATGGAAGTATTAAGTTCACTGAAAATACTGAACATATCAGAAAAATAAGTCTTGCTTTCTACTTTATTACCTTGTCCTAAAAAGTTCTAGAAACACTAAGCATTCATTTTATAATTTGGAATTCTCCACAGACCTTTCCCCTTTAATAAATCCTGTTATGGCAAGTAATAATATTTATGATACATTTACATATCACATAATAAAGTGATTATGTATCAGAAAATATTCTTGAATTGAATGCATTTGCCTTAGCCTTATGTAACTTACAATTTCTACTATGCATAGTATTTAGTTTGGCTGACATTTTTTTCAGTAGTAGAAACTGTGTACTGAGTAACTATGGCACAAGCTTCTTAAATCTAGGATGTTTTTCCCATAGTTACTTCTGGCTATATGATAGTTAAAAGTTTAATCCTTTATGTTTTTATACAGTTAAAAATTTAGTTAACATTTGTTGACAGTGAAACAAAAATTTTTTGTATCATCCAGTTAATCACACATTTCTTAAAATAATTGCTGTGTTGCCAATATCTGTGCATTTATGAAGCTACAGTGAAAAGAATGTTGTTGGCTTTGTTTTACTAATAATGTTCTTCCATATCATGATCTGTTTCCTGAATGTGTCAGGCTGTGTTGTTATTGAAATATGGTACTTGACATCTACCTTCTTTGCCTCATATTCACCCAGCATTTCCAAGCAGATAACTTTGCAATCTTCTGCTAATTTCTTGATAGTTTTATATACAGAAAATCCCTGAGTTTTGATAGCTTGACTATGAGTTTTTGAGTTTATGATGGTATGAAGTGATACACATTCAGTAGAAACTGAACTTTGAATTTTGAATTTTGATCTTTTTCTGGGATAGCAGTACATGATATGACACCCAGAGTGATACTGGGCAGTGGCAGTGAGCCACAGCTTTCAGTCAGCCACACAAGCATGAGGGTAAACAGCTGGTCCATTTACAACCATTCTTTACCCATAAATGCATTCTGTTTTTCATTTTCAGTACAGTATTGAGTAAATTATATGGGATAGTCAACACTTCATTATAAAAAAAGGGCTTGCGTTAGATGATTTTTGCCCAACTGTAGACCATTGTAAGTGTTCGGAGCTTGTTTAAGGTAGGTTAGGCTAAACTGATGTTTGGTACATTAGGTGTATTCAATACATCTTCAGTTTATAATATTTTCAACTTGGAATGACTGGTCCTTCTGCAAGTGACTAGTCTGCAGTTTTCACCATGGAAGTCTACTTATCATGTGCTTGGATGTTGTGGCAATGTCAAATTGCTGTATAAGTTTCTAAATGCTTATTCTCAGTTTCTATATTTATTTATTTATTTTTTTAAGATTTTATTTATATGAGAGAGAAAAAGAGAGTACAAGCAGGGGGAGTGGCAAAGGGAGAAAAAGAGCTCCCGACAGAGCAGGAAGCCTGTTGCAGGGCTGGATCCCAGGACTCTGGGATCATGACCTGTGCTGAAGGCACTTAACTGACTGAGCCACCCAGGCACCCCTCTATCTTTATTTTGTTAGAGTAGTAACAGTCAGTGTGCTAATTTTCACTCATCTATAAATTGGTATTTTCTGTAGCATTGATTCAGGATTTGCAACGACAAAATAGTCTACTTTGAGCATTATTGTGCACACATCTTTGTGCTTGTGAGTGTATCTGTAGCTTTAACTCCTAGAAGTGTATTGCTGGGCAAAGATTATGTACATTAATGATTGCAGAGGTTATTGCCGATTTGCCCTCTAAACATACTGGATCCATTTTATCCTGTCAGTGGTATAAGAGTATTTGTTTCCCCACATAAAGTGTTTTATACAACATGTTATTTTTGCTATTAATACAGGTTTTAAAAAGTATATAACTGTTTTGATTTATGTCAAGCGTCTTTACATATACTTATTAGCCCTTTGTGTATTTTTCCCTTGGGTTATCTTATCATGGCCTTTGCTTATAGGAGGAGGTTAAATACTGGTCTTTTTACTGATTTGTAAGAGCTCTTTATAGATAAAGAAAATTAGCCCATTCTCTGATAATTATGTTGCATAGTTTTCCCTAGTTCTGTTGCTTTTTAAGTACTGATTTTAAAAATAGATCAATACACACTGACTTTAAACATAGTTACTCATTTTTAAAAAAGATTTATTTATTTATTTGAGAGAGAGAGAAAGAGTAGTGGGGGCCAGGGGCGGAGAGAGAGGGAGAGACCATCTTAAGCAGACTCTGTGCTGAGTGCAGAGCCTGACACGGGGCTCCATCTCACCACCCGGAGATCACAACCTGAGCTGAAACCAGGAGTCAGATGCTTAACTGACTGAGCCATCCAGGCACCCCCATAGTTACTCATTTTTTAAGTCCTGAATCGAGCTTTCTCTGAACTTGAGTCCATGCTTACTGGCATTATGCAGATGGCCAATTTTTACATGAGTGTCCATGTAACAAATAATAATGTCAATATATTATACATTTTAATTTTTTAATTTTTATGATTTTTAATTGTTCTAGATCTACATTTTTTATTGTACCATAAAGGATCTTTTCAGCCGTTTTCTGTGAACATTTACAATAGCCACTGATTCTGCAAGAGGCTCAGTGATCTCTTAGTTATAGAAGAGGTAGAAAGAGTACTAATTTTAATAGTAGCCACCCTGATGGTATTTCTTGTTTTGCAACAGGAACCAAAGGAGGAGAATGGATTGCAGAAGATGAAGACAAAACAGTCGAATAGAACAAAGTGTTTGGCTAAAAGAAAAATTGCACGTATGTTTTTATTTTTGTGTTGAGAATGCTTTGAAAAGTGCAGCATAGAATTGACACTGATTTCTTCATTAAGAAGAGAGATCTCTGAGTAAGGATGTATGTGCTTCCTATTTATTTTGGATTCAATTAATCTTAGGATTCACCATTACCTACAATTTATACAGTTGACTTATTATTGGCAGAGGTTTGAAATTAGAATGTGAACTTCAGAGTTAGGCACACTTGGATTTTAATCCTTCCTATAGCCCTTACTATATAGACTTTAGGCAAGTTAATGCTTTCAGCCTACCTCTGTTTTCTTATTAATAAAATACAGATATAATACTTAGTGGCTCAAATAATAGTACCTACTATAATGGTACTAGTTTTGTCATGTTAAAAAAACAACATTCAACTGAGTAAATTTGAAGATTTAATTGGCTTTTATTAAATGATTCATGAATTGGGCAACATTTCATCTAGTAAATAGAGAGGTGCTCCTGAGGAATTGTCCAAAATGGAAGGTTTTTATAGAAAGGAGGGTGGGGCGAGAAAATTGTTAGCAAAAAAAAAAAGAGAAAGAATTATTTTAGGCAAGACAATCTTTCTTTGCTGAGGATAGGGGCCTTATTAGGTGGATTACCTCATCTTCCTTTGGGATGGAGAGTTTATGTGATTATCTCATTGGTGCTTAATCAGAAAATTCCTGGTTGACAGGTTAAGACTTAAATTTCTGGGGAAATTTGAAACTGTAGTTGAGTTAGGTAGTAAGCCCTGGTTTGGTGACTTGGCCTGGTCCAAGTGCACTGTGTGGACCTGTGGTTTTCCTTTTAACGTTTGTTAAATTGTAAGGGAAAAAGTCTTCTCTACTCTTAACACTTTAGTCTGATCATCACGTGTTTTGGGAGTTTTCCCCCCCACACCAAGCAGTTCTCCAGTTTTTAGTCAGACACTGTTGAGTATCTCAGTTTAACCAATTCTGACACTGTCTGCCCAGAGGTAGTATCAGATCCCACAGGATTGACTTTTTGACAGCAACTGCAAGTCCAGGTCATTACCTGTGCGTCTGACTGACTGGCTATTCAGAGGTTTACATTACCCTCTCTTTGGGTTTGATTAATTGGTTAGAATGGCTCATAAAACTCAGGGAAACCATTTAATTACTAGATAACTGGTTTATCATAAAAGGTATAACTCAGGAACAAGCAGATGGAAGAGATGTATAGGGCAAGATATGGCGGAAGGGCTGCAGAGCTTGCATGCCCTCTCCAAGTGTGAGAGGAATATCCCAGTATCTCCGCCAACCTTTCCAGTATCTCCACCAAACTAGAAGCTCTCCAAACCCTGTAGTTTACAGATTTTTAAAGCTTTGTTATATAGGCACACGTGATTAAATCACTGGCTATTGGTGATTGATTCAAAGTCCAGCCATCCCCTCTGTCTGTTCCCTCCAGGTTGGGGGACAGAAATGGAAGTTCCTACCCTCTAAACCCATGATTGGTTTCCTCATACTTAGGGGCTTTCCAAAAGTAAGTGCATTAACATAACTCTCAGGTATGGTTGAAAGGATTTGTTACAAATAAGAAAAGATACCTTTATTTTCTTTTCACTTAGGAAATTCTGAGGGATTTAGGAGCTCTGTGCCAGGAAACAAAGATCAAATATATATTTATTAGTTTAAGTCAGAATAGCATAAAAATATTTTGCTGTAGGTTTTGCTTTCTTTTTTTTACAAAAGCTTATTGTTTTCTTTTTTTGCTTTATTTGCTATATTTACTTTCTTTTTTACAAAAGTTTATTGCAAGGCTTTATTTCACTATTAGTTTCAATTTCAGTGATTTAAGGTAGATTAACCACAGACAGTTCTTTGTTGTGAAATCATTGTATTATGTCTAGAGGTAGCTGTCACTAGGTTAGATCTGTCAAATGTACTCAAGTTATTTTCAGCATTGAAAATTGTTGATAATAGTTATTTTTTGAGATGCAATAATCTTTTTATCAATTGATAGTTAAGCTTATGTCATCATAGGTGGACTATTGATAGTTGTCTGGTTATTCTGAATCTTTACAATCAAATTGGGTTTTACTTTTTAATTTAGTTGTGTCATGCTTTTTTTTCTGGTCTGACGACCCTTTTTATCTTTTTTGTATATTTTGGCAACTTTTGTCTTTTGTCTTTTACAATGACATATAATGTAATTATTGGTGTTACTGAATTAAAATGTACAGTTTTGAATGCTGTTCATTTGTTCCAACTGTTTTGTCTTTTTTGTTCTTTTTTTGTCCTCTTTTGTATTTGTGAATATTATTTTTGATTTCATTTTATTTCTGTCATATCTATTAAAATGTGTTTAGTGGTTGTCCTAGAGTCTCTAGTACACACATTTAATTAATCACAGTCACCTTCAAATAATATTCTGTTGTTTCATGTGTAGTGTAGACTGTGTAACGGTATACTCCCCAATTTTTGTCTACTCTGCTTTGTGTTATATTTACCATACATTTTAATTTTGCACTTGTTGTAGTACACAATACATTAATACTATTTTGGTTTAGATAGTTATCTTTTAGAGCAATGGAAATAAAAACTAAAGAATTCAGGGGGCTCCTGGGTGGCTCAGTGGGTTGGGTCTCTGCCTTCAGCTCAGGTCATGGTCTCAGGGTCTTGGGATCGAGCCCTGCATTGGGCTCTCTGCTCAGCAGGGGGGCCTGCTCCCTCCTCCCCGCCTGCTTTTCTGCCTACTTGTGATCTTTGTCCATCAAATAAATAAATAAAATCTTTAAAAAAACCTAAAGAATTCAGTACTTTATTTTTACCATCTCAAGGGCTGTTTATTTCTTTGTGTAAATCCCAGTTTCTCTTGGAAAGCTTCCTTTATCACTTTTATAATGTAGATCAGTTGCCAATTAATTGTTTTTATTCGTTTGAAAAAGTTTTTATTTTTCCCATTTTTATGGCAACTATTGAGATATAACTCAGTTACCATACAATTCATTCATCATACAATACCTTCATTATTTAAAGTATACAGTGGTTTTCAGTATATTAAGTGTTGTGCAGCTGTTGCCACACTCTAATTCTAGAACATTTTCATCACCCTCAAAAGAAACCCTGTATGCTTACCAGTCACCTAAAGCCTTCATCCCACTCAGCCCTCAGCAACTACATATTAATTTTCTGTCTCTGTAGATTTGCCTATTCTGGACATTCCATGTAAATGAAATCATAGAACATGTATCTTTTGTGACTGGCTTCTTAGCTTAGTGTTTTCACATTGACATCATCAGTACTTCATTCCTTTATTGCTAAGTAATATTGCATTATACTGCTGTGCTGCGTTTTGTTTATTCATCATTTGATGGACATTTAGATTGTTTCTACTCTGGCTATTACAGCTAAAGTTGCTGTGAACATTTATGTGCAAGTTTTTGTGTGGACATGTTTTCTTTTCTCTTGGGTGTATACCTAGCAGTAGAATTCCTGGGCCATAGGGCAACTCAGTATTTAATTATTTAAAAAAACTTCCAGACTGTAGCTACCTGTTTTACATTTCTACCACCATTGTATGAGGGTTCCAGTTCCTTCTTATCCTTGCCAGTACTTATTTTCCCTTTTTTTTTCTTTTTTTTAATTATAGGCATTCTGCTGGGTATGAAATGGTATCTCATTGTGGTTTTGATTTACATTTCCCTAATGACTAATGGTGTTGATCATCTTTTTCTGTGCTTATTTGCCATTTGTATATTTTCTTTGGGGAAAAGTTGATTCATATCCTTTGCTCATTAAAATTTTTAAAATTATAAAACTCTCATAAAACATACTGAGCAGAGAGCCCGATGTGGGGCTCGATCCCAGAACCCTGGGATCATGACCTGAGCCAAAGGCAGAGGCTTTAACCCACTGAGCCACCCAGGCACCCCTCTCATAATATATTCTTATAATTGTCTATATTTCTTGGTGTTAGTTGTGATGTCTCCTCTTTCATTGATGATTTTATTTATTTGGGTCCTTTCTCTTTTCTTTTTGATAAGTCTGGGTGGGGTTTATCAGTCTTACTGAATAAGTCTTTCAAAGAACCAGCTCCTGGTTTTGTTGATCTCTTCTGCTGTTCTTTTGGTTTAAATTTCATTGATATCTGCTCTGATCTTTATTATTTTTCTTCTCCTGCTCTGTTTAAGCTTTATTTGCTCTTCTTTCATCAACTCCTTTAGGTGTAGGGTTAGGTTGTATATTTGAAACCTTTCTTATTTCTTGAGAAAGGCTTGTATTGCTCTATACTTCCCTCTTAGGACCACCTTTGCTGCATCCCAAAGATTTTGGAACAGTTGTGTTTTCTCTTTCTTTCTTTCTTTAAAGATTTTACTTATTTGATAGAGACACAGTAAGAGAGGGAACACAAGCAGGGGGAATGGGAGATGGAGTAGCAGGCTTCCCACCGAGCAGGGAGCCCAATGCGGGGCTCAATCCAAGGACCCTGGGATTATGACCTGAGCTGAAGGCAGAGGCTTAATGATGAGCCACCCAGGTGCCCCAGAACAGTTGTGTTTTCATTTTCATTGGTCTCCATGAATTTTTAAAATTCTTCTTTAATTTCCTGGTTGACCCATTCATTCATCCATGTATTTGAGTTCTTTGCAACTTTCCTCTTGTGATTGAATTTGAGTTTCAAAGTATTGTGGTCTGAAAATATGCAGGGAATGATCCCAATCTTTTGGTACCGGTTGAGACCTGATTTGTGACCCAGGATGTGATCTGTTCTGGGGAATGTTCCATCTGCACTAGAGAGGAATGTGTATTCTGTTGTTTTCGAATATGTTCCAAATATATCTGTGAAGTCCATGTGGTCCAGTGTGTCATTTGAAGCCCTTATTTCCTTGTTGATCTTTTGCTTAGATGATCTGTCCATTTCAGTAAGGGGGTGTTAAAGGCTGTGTTCCTACTGTTATTGTATTATTGTTGTTGTGTTCCTTTGATTTTGTTATTAATTGGCTTATATATTTGGCTGCTTCCATGTTAGGGGCATAAATATTTACAATTGTTAGATCTTGTTGGATAGACCCTTTAAGTATGATATAATATCCTTCCTCATCTCTAATAGTCTTTGGCTTAAAATCTAATTTGTCTGATATAAGGATTGCCACTCTAGCTTTCTTTTGATGTCCATTAGCATGGTAAATGGTTTTCTACCCCCTTACTTTAAATCTGTAGGTGTCTTTGGGTCTAAAATGAATCTCTTGGAGACAGCATATTGATGGGTCTTGTTTTTTTTATCCAGTATGATACCCTGTGTCTTTTGATTGGGGCATTTAGCCCATTTACATTCAGGGTAGCTATTGAAAGATATGAATTGTATTCATGGGCCATTTGGTACATGTGCCAAAGGATGTGCCATTGTATTTCCTGTAAGGTGACTGTTACTGTATATTGTCTCTATTACTTTGTGGTCTATGTTACTTTTAGGCTTTCTCTTTGCTTAGAGGACCCCTAACAATATTTCTTGTAGGGCTGTTTTAGTGATTGAAAATTCTTTTAGTATTTGTCCTGGAAGCTTTTTCTTTCTCCTTCTATCTTCACTGATAGCCTAGCTGGATATAGTATTCTTTGCTGAATATTTTTCTCATTTAGCCCTGAGTATATTATGCCAGTCCTTTCTGGCCTGCCAGGTTTCTGTGCCTAGGTCTGCTGCCAGTCTAATGTTTCTACCATTGTAGGTTACAGACCTCTTGTCCCAAGCTGTTTTCAGGATTTTCTCTTTGTCTCTGAAATTTGTATGTTTTACTATTAGATGTGAGGGTGTTGACCTATTTTTATTGATTTTGAGGGGGGTTCTTTGTTCCTCCTGGATTTTGATACCTGTTTCTTTCCCCATATTAGGGAAGTTCTCTGCTATAGTTTGCTGCAGTATACTTCTGCCCCCCTCTCTCTTCTGGGATCCCAATTATTTTAATGTTGTTTCTCCTAATGATACCACTTAATCTCTTGAATTCTCCCCTCATAATCCAGTAGCTGTTTATTTCTTTTTTTCTCAGCTACTTTATTCTCCATCATTTGGTCTTCTATATCACTAATTCTCTCTTCTGCCTCATTTATCTTAAAAGTCGGAGCCTTCATTTTTCATTGCACCTCATTAATAGCCTTTTTAATTTCAACTTGATTAGCTTTATTTCTCCAGAAAGGGATTCTCTAGTATCTTCTATGTTTTTTTCAAACCCAGCTAGTGTCTTTATCATCATCATTTTGAACTCTAGGTCTGACATCTTACTAATGTCCATGTTGATTAGGTTCCTGGTAGTTGGTACTGCCTCTTAATCTTTTTTTTTTTTTTTTTTTTTTGAGGATGTTGGGAAATGGTTTTTTTTTAATTAATTAACTTATTTTTATTTCTTTTCAGTGTAACAGTATTCATTGTTTTTGCACCACACCCAGTGCTCCATGCAATGCGTGCCCTCCATAATACCCACCACCTGGCTCCCCCAACCTCCCACCCCCCTGCCCCTTCAAAACCCTCAGGTTGTTTTTCAGAGTCCATAGTCTCTCATGGTTCATCTCCCCCCCAATTTCCCTCAACTCCCTTCTCCTCTCCATCTCCCCATGTCCTCCATGTTATTTGTTATGCTCCACAAATAAGTGAAACAATATGATAATTGACTCTCTCTGCTTGACTTAATTCACTCAGCATAATCTCTTCCAGTCTCATCCATGTTGCTACAAAAGTTGGGTATTCATCCTTTCTGATGTAGGCATAATACTCCATAGTGTATATGGACCACATCTTCCTTATCCATTCGTCCGTGGAAGGGCATCTTGGTTCTTTCCACAGTTTGGCGACCGTAGCCATTGCTGCTATAAACATTGGGGTACAGATGGCCCTTCTTTTCACCACATCTGTATCTTTGGGGTAAATACCCAGTAGTGCAATTGCAGGGCCATAGGGAAGCTCTATTTTTAACTTCTTGAGGAATTTCCACACTTTTCTCTAGAGTGGCTGCACCAACTTGCATTCCCACCAACAGTGTAAGAGGGTTCCCCTTTCTTCACATCCTCTCCAACACACGTTGTTTCCTGTCTTGCTAATTTTGGCCATTCTAACTGGTGTGAGGTGGTATCTCAATGTGGTTTTAATTTGAATCTCCTTGATGACTGCCTCTTATTCTTTTTTTTTTTTTTTTTTTTTTGAGGTGAGTTTTTCTGTTTTGTTATTTTTTTCCAGAGAGGAATAGATAAATGAGAGAACAAAATGCTAAAAGGGTATTAATGACCCCAGAAAAATGTACACTAAACAAATCAGAAGAGACCTGAAACTGGGGGGCAAAGAAAGAAAGAAGAAGAATATGATCATGCTGGTGAATAGAACAGAAGCACACACTAGATTTTGGGTGTATTTTGGTCTGTTAGAAGAAACGGCCTCCCAAAATTTTAAAGAAAGAAACATATATAAGGGTAATTACAACAAAGGGATGGTATGTGACTGCAAAGATGAAATTAAAAAGGATTTTAAAAAAGGAATTGATAAGAAGTTGATTGACAAAAAGAAAAAAGAAGAAGAGAATGTGATCAGGTGGATGAATAGAACAAAGCCACACACTGGATTTAGGGTATATTTTGGTCTATTAGAAGAAACTGCATCCCAAAATTTTAAAGAAAAATTTATGTGTATACAAAAAATAAGGTTATATACAATGAAGGGGTAAAATATGACTGTAAAAATGAAAATTAAAAAATTTTTAAAAAGGAGTTGATTAGATAAGAAGTTGGTTGAAAAAGGAAGGAAGAGGGGCGCCTGGGTGTCTCAGTTGTTAAGTATCTACCTTCAGCTCAGGTTATGATCTCACGTCCTGGGATCGAGCCCCATATCAGGCTCCCTGCTTAGTGGGAAGCCTGCTTCTCCCTCTCCCACTCCTCCTGCTTGTGTTCCCTCTCTCGCTGTCTTTCTCTCTGTCAAGTAAATAAATAAATAAAATCTTTTAAAAAAAAGGAAGAAAAACTCTAAAAAAAAAACCAAATAGAAAAAAAGATTTAAAAAATTAACTTTGAAAGACTAAAGAATCATGGGAAAAAACCATGAATTCTATGTGCTGTATCCCTTAGCACTGGAGTTTTGCACTTCTCATTGATCAGTAAAGTTGGTCTTGGGCTTTTATGTTCTTGCTGATCTTCTGGGGGAGGAGCCTGTTGGAGTGATTCTCAAATGTCTTTGCCCCAGGCGGAATTGCACCACACTTGTCAGGGGCCACACTAAGTAATCTGCCTGGGTTTCCCTGAAGGCTTTCCTTACATCTTTAGGGGATGAGAATGAAAATTGTGGTCTCCCAGTCTCTGGCCCTGGAGAAGCCAAGAGCTTGGGGCCCCGCTCCTCAGGGCACCCTCAGAGAAAAGCAGTCAATCACTCCTGTCTCCCTGGTCTCCAGTCGCACTCTGTGCTCACCTGGCCTGTCACCGAGTGTTTCTGTGTCTGGCATATAACCCTGTTTGGAGTCTCCAGATGCAGTAGATTTCTCAAGCGAGCTCCTGTGCCACTTGTCCCAGGAGAGGAAGTCTCCCACTCCCACTTGAAGAGCAGTGGCCCAACTATGCTGCAGATCACAGTTTATGGCAACCCTGCCCTGAGAGCTCACTCCTGTAGCTGGCTTCCCCACTCAGGTACCTGGTACCTTTGCTGCACTCAGGTACCCTTAGTCTTTTTGTGACCCCGAGGGTCCTGAGACCACACTGTCCCAGCAAGGGTTCCACCCCCCCATAAAACCACAAAGCAATGCCCCTCACTGGAGCAGACTTCTAAAAGTTCCGATTTTATACTCTGCCGCTCTATCACTGCTGACAGAGACTTTCTCTCTCCACCCCCTGCAGTCTATCTTCCCATATATCGCCTCAGATTAACTTCTCCGCACTTCTCTGCACATCCTACCTTCCAGAAGGTGGTTGCTTTTCTGTTCGTAGGGTTGCTGCTATTCTTTCTTTGATCTCCTGTTGAGTCTGTAGGTAGTTTGATAACTATCGAGATGAATTCCTGGGACCAGATGAAATTTAGTAGGTCTCCTACTCCTCTGCCATCTTGCTAATACCCATCCTGGGGTGGGGGGAAATATATATATATGTTTGCAGCAAAATTGAGGGGAAGATACTGTGATTTTCCATTTACCCCTTACTTCATACATGTACAGCTGCTTTCATCAGAGTGGAATACTTGCTACAATTGATGAACATGGATTGACATATTATATGTCAGTAGTCCATAGTTTACATTGGCATTCACTTTTGGTGTTATCCATTCTCTGGGTTTTGACAAATATATAATGATGTGTATCCATCGTTATGGTGTCATACATTTTTACTGTCCTAAAAAATCCCTTGTGCCCTCCCTATTCATCCTGCCCCCCGCCCCCGCTAATCTCTTATAACCACTGCTCTTTTTACTATCTCCATAGTGTCGCCTTGACCAGATTGTCATATAAGTTGGAATCCTGCAGTATGAAGCCTTTTCTAGTTGGATTCTTTCACTTAATAATATGTGTATAAGGGGGCGCCTGGGTGGCTTAGTGGGTTAAAGCCTCTGCCTTCGGCTCAGATCATGATCTCAGGGTCCTGGGATTGAGCCCCACATTGCATCGGGCTCTCTGCTCAGCAGGGAGCCTGCTTCCCTTCCTCTCTCTCTGCCTGCCTCTCTGCCTGCTTGTGATCTCTGTCAAACAAATAAATAAAATATTAAAAAAATATATGCGTATAAGGTTCTTCTGGGTCTTTTTATGTTTTGGTAGATCATTTCTTTTTATAGGTGAATAATTTCATTTTCTGAATAACATTGTTTATTCACTCACCTACTGAAGGTCATTTTGATTGCTTCCAAGTTTTAGCAATTAAGACTAAAGCTTCTGTGAACATCTGTGTGCATTTGTGTGCATCTCTTTTGGGTAACTAACCAAAGAGCATGATTGTTGGATTGTATGGTAAGAGTATGTTTGGTTTTGTAAATCACCAAACTGTTTTCCAAAGTGTCTGTCATTTGCCTTCCCAGCAGCAATGAATGAGAGTTCCTGTTGCTTCACGTCCTTACCAGCATTTTGATATTTTCAATGTTCCAATATTTGGTCATTCTAATAGGTGTATAGTTAATACCTCATTATTGTTTTAAGTTGCATTTCCCTGATGACATATATGGGATATCTTTTCATATGCTTATTTGCTATCTGTATATCTTAGTGAAGTATCTGGTATAGTCTTTGGCTCAGTTTTTGTTTGGTTTGTTTTCTTGTTGTTGAGTTTTAAAATTTTTTTGTAACATTTCTTTATCAGATGTGTCTTTTGTAAATACTTTCTCCCAGTCTGTGTCTTGTCTTCTCATTCTCTTGATATTATCCTTTGCAGAGCCAGAATTTTTATTTTTAATGAAGTCTAGTTTATCAATTACTACTTTCATGGATTATGCCTTTGATGTGTCTGAAAAGTCATTGCCATATGTGAAGTTCATCTAGATTTTCTCTTTATCTTCTAGGAGTTTTATAGATTTGTGTTTAATATTTTGGTCTATGCTCTATTTTGAGTTAATTTGGGTAAGGTGTTAGCTCATTGTCTAGATTCATTTTATGGATATTCAATTTTTCCAGCAACATTTGCTGAAAATACTCTGCGTCATTGTATTGCCTTTGCTCTTTTGTCACAGATCAGGTGACTATATGGATGTATTTCTCTAGTTTCTATTCTGTTTTTTTGGACTCTTTGGGTTTTTGCTACTACCACATTGTTTTTGATTACTGTAGCTTTATATAGTAAGGTTTTTTTTGTTTGTTTTAAAGATTTTATTTATTTATTTGACAGACAGAGATCACAAGTAGGCAGAGAGGCAGGCAGAGAGAAAGGGGGGAAGCAGGCTCCCCGCCGAGCAGAGAGCAGAGAACCCGATTCGGGGCCCGATCCCAGGACTCTGGGATCATGACCTGAGCTGGAGGCAGAGGCTTCAACCCACTGAGCCACCCAGGTGCCCCTCGTAAGTTGTGAAGTTGGGTGGCATCAGTCCTCCAACTTTGTTCTCCTTAAATGTTATGGTGCCTCTTCTGCATCTTTTACCTTCTTCATATAAACTTTAGAATGAATTTGTTGATATCTGTAATATAACTTGCTGGGATTTTGATTGGGATTACATTGAATCTGCAGAAAAAGTTGGGAAGAACTGACATCCTGACAGTGTTGAGTTTTTCTGTCTGTGAACATGGACCATCTCTTCATTTATTTCTTCTTTGATTTTATTCATCAGAGACTTGTAGTTTTTCTCATGTAGATTTTATACATTATTTTGTTAGATGTATACCTAAATTATAAGTATTTCACTTGAGGGATGCTAATAAATTGTATTTTGTTGTAAATTTTAAATTACACTTGTTCTTTGTCAGTATATGGGAATGTGGTTAACTTTTGTATATTAACCTTATATCCTGTAACCTTTCTGTAATTGCTTACTAGTTCCAGGAGTTTTTTGTCAGTTCCTTTTGATACTCTACATAGATGATCATGTTATCTGTGTACAAAGACAGTTTTCTTTCTTCCCATCTGTATACATTTCCTTTTCTTGTTATTGCATTGGTTAGTATGTCCACTATGATGTAGAAAAGGAATGGTGAGAGTTGACATCCTTGCCTTTTTCTTGTCCTTAGTGGAAAAGCTTTGAGTTCTTCCATTAAGACTGATTTTAGCTGTATGTTTTTTGTAGACTTTTTTTAAAAAATCAGGTTGAGGAATTCCCCTCTATTCCTAATTTGTTGAGAGTTTTTATCATGAAAGGTGTTTGCTTTCCCAGTGCTTTTTCTGTACCTATGATCATGTGATTTTCCTTTTTTATCCTGTTGATGTGTTGGTAACATTCACTTTTGAGTGTTACACCAACAATGCATATCTGGGATAAATCTGACTTGGTTGTGGTATATAATTCTTCTTATGCATTGTTGGATTTGATTTGCCAATGTTTTGTGAAGAATTTTTGCATCTGGCATGCCTGGGTGGCTCAGTCGGTTAAGTGTCTGCCTTCAGCTCAGGCGATGATCCTGGGGTCCTGGGATCTAGTCCCACATCAGGCTCCTTGCTCAGCAGGGAGTCTGCTTCTCCCTCTGCCTGCCACTTCCCCTGCTTGTACTCTCTGTCTCTGTGTTGAATAAATAAAATGAAATAAAAGAATTTTTGCATCTGTGTTCATGAGAGATATTCGTCTGTAGTTTTCTTGTAATATTTTAGTATTAGGTTTAGTGATGGTCTTATAGATTGAATTAGAAAGTGTGGCCTCTTTTTCTATCCTCTGAAACAGATTATAGAGAATTTGTATTATTTCTTACTTAAATGTTTAGTAGAATTCACCAGTGAACCCATCTGGGCCTGGTACATTTTGTTTTTGGAAGGTTATTAATTATGGGTTCTGTTTTTAAGTAGATATAAACCTATTCAGATTGTCTATTTCTTTTTTTTTTAAGATTTTATTTATTTATTTGTCAGAGAGAGAGCGAGCGAGCACAGGCAGACAGAGTGGCAGGCAGAGGCAGAGGGAGAAGCAGGTTCCCTGCCGAGCAAGGAGCCTGATGTGGGACTCGATCCCAGGACGCTGAGATCATGACCTGAGCCGAAGGCAGCCTCTTAACCAACTGAGCCACCCAGGAGTCCCCAGATTGTCTATTTCTTATGTCAATTTGGGCATATTTAGTCTTTCAAGGAATTGGCCCATTTCATCTAGGTTATTAGATTTGTGAGTATGGAGTTGTTTGTAGCATTCCTTACCTGTTTTTTAAATGTCCACAACATGTGTGGTACTGTCCTCTTTGATTTCTGATAGTAGTAATTTATGTCTTCTCTCTTAGCCTGACTAGAATCTTACCAATTTTATTGATCTTCTTAAAGAACCAGCTTTTGGTTTGTCTCACCTTGTCTGTTGTTGATTTCTTTCTTTCTTTCTTTCTTTCTTTCTTTCTTTCTTTCTTTCTTTCTTTCTTAAAGAAAGAGTAAGAGAGAGAGAGTGAGAATGAGCTGGGGGAGGGGGTACCGGGGAAGAGGGAGAAGCAGACACCCCTCTGAGCCAGGAGCCTGATACAGGGCTCAATCCCAGATCATGACCTGAGCTGAAATCAAGAGTTGGATGCTTAACTGACTGAGCCACCCAGGTGCCCTTAAGCTGAGGTATTTTCCCTTTAAACCCACTTTGTTGTGAGTTTTTATCATGAATGGATGTTGAATTTTGTCAAGTGCTTTTTCTGCATCTTTTGAGATGGTGATATGATTTTTATCCTTCATTTTGTTATTTGTTTTGTTTATTGAAATATAATTAACATACAGTGTTCATTTTAGGTGTACAACATACTGATTCAATAATTTTTTTGATTCAACAGTTCTTTACTAAGTTCTTATAGCACAGTAAGTGTGGTCACCATCTGTTACTATACAACATTATTACAATATGATTGACTATATTCCCTATGCTATACCACCTATTTACTTTAAATCTGTAGTTGTCTTTTTATTTATTTATTTGAGAGAGAGTGAGCAAGCTTGAGTGGGGTAGGGGTCAGAGGGAAAAGAAGAAGCCGACTGTCCCCACTGAGTATGGAGCTCAGTATCGGCTTGATCCCAGTACCAGGAGATCATGACCCGAGCTGAAGGCAGGCAATTGACTGGGCCACCAAGGCACACCTGTAGTTGCCTTTATATTTAAAGTGGGTTTCTGGGGTGCCTGGCTGGCCCAGTCAGTGGAAATTGTGACTCTTTATCTCAGGGTTGTGAGTTTGAGCCCCACATTGGGTGTGGAGATTGGAGATTACTAAAAAAAATCTTTTTAAAAAAAAGTATAGTGGGTTTCTTTGTAGAGTTTGGTGGTGTATTTTGATCCACTTTGAAAGTCTCTGCCTTATAATTTGTGCATTTAGTCCGTGGCAGCATTAAAGGTGATTATTAATATAGTTGATTAATATCTACCTTATTTGTTACTGTTACCTGTTTTTGCCCCTCTTTTTAATTCCCATTTTGTCTTCTACTCTTTTTCTGCATTTTGTGGTTTTAATTGAACATCTTATATGATTCCATTTTCTTTCTTTTTTAAATATTTCAGTTGGAATTCTTTCTTTACAATTTTTAGTGGTTGCCCTAGAGTTTGCAGTATACCTTTACAACTAATCCAAGTCCATTTTCAAATAACACTACAATGCTTCATAAGTTTTATGTGTACTTTATAATAATAAAATTACGTTAATTCCTCTCATTCCTTGTATCATTGTTATTTATTTCACAAATGTAGACACATATATAAAAATAAGATATATAAACATACACAATCAAATACGTTAATAGTATTAGCTTTTTGAGCAAACTGTTTTCTGTTAGATTAAGAATAAGAAAAATAAGGGCTGCCTGGGTGGCTCAGTGGGTTAAGTCGCTGCCTTCAGCTCAGGTCATGATCTCAGGGTCCTGGGATCGAGTCCCGCATCGGGCTTTCTGCTCAGCAGGGAGCCTGCTTCCCTCTCTCTCTCTCTGCCTGCCTCTCTGCCTACTTGTGATCTCTCTCTGTCAAATAAATAAACAAAATCTTTTAAAAAAATAAAAAAATAAATACCTCAAGGTCCATCATTAATATTTAAAAAAAAAAGAATAAGAAAAAAAAGTTTTTATTTTACCTTCATTTATTCCTTCTTTGATACTCTTCCTTTGTTTATGTATATTTGAGTGTTTTGTTTTTTTTTTTAAGATTTTATTTATTTGCCAGAAAGAGAGACAGCAAGAGAGGGACTACAAGCAGAGGGAGTGGGGGGCGGGAGAAGCAGGCTTCCTGCTGAGCAGGCAGCCAGATGCCCAGCTCTATCCCAGGACCCTGGGATCATGACCTGAGCTGAATGCAGATGCTTAACAACTGAGCCACTCAGGAGCCCTTATATCTGAGTTTTTGACCTGTGACTAAGGAACTTCTTTCAACACATCTTGCAAGGCAGGTCTCCTGGCAACAGATTCGCTCTGTTTTTGTCTTAGGAAATCTTTATTTCTTCTTCACTTTTGAAGAATAATTTGCAGGGTATTAGAATTCTGTGTTGGTGGGGTTTTTTTCTTTCAACACTAAACATTTCACTCTATTCTCTTTTTGCTTGCGTGGTTTCTGAGAAGTCAGATGTAATTCTTATCTTTTTAAAAAATATCTTTTTTTTTTAAGGATTTTATCCATTTATTTGACAGAGATCACAAGCAGGCAGAGAGGCAGGCAGAGAGGAGAGGGGAGAAGCAGGCTCCCCGCTGAACAGGGAGCCCGATGCGGGGCTCGATCCCAGGATCCCGGGATCATGACCTGAGCCGAAGGCAGAGGCCTAACCCACTGAGCCACCCAGGCGCCCTAAAAATATCATTTTTTAAATTAAATTTAATTTTTAAAAATTTAAATTCAATAATTAACATATAATGTATTATTGGTTTCAGAGGTAGAGGTCAGTGATTCATCAGTCTTAGAGAACACCTAGTGCTCATTACATCACAGTCCCTTCCTTAATGTCAAGCACTCAGTTACACCTTCCCCCTCACCTTCTTCCCCTAATTCTTATCATTATTTCTGTATAGGTAAGGTGTTTTTTTCCTATGGCTTCTTTTAGGATTTTTTTCTTTATCTTAGATTATTTTGTAGTTTGAAAATATTATGTCTAAGTGTAGTGTGGGTTTTGGGTGTGTTTTTGTTTGTTAGCTTCCTGGATTATGTTTTGGTATCTGACATTAATTTGGGGGAAATTCTGAATCATTACTGTTTCACATGGTTGTTTTTGTTGTTGTTTTTTGTTTTTGTTTTTTTTTTTTGTTCCTTTCTTTCTCTTTTCCTTATGGTAATTCCATTATGTGTGTGTTACTCCTTTTGTAATTGTCATATAGTCCTTGGATATTCTGTTTTATTCCTTTTCAGTCTTTGTTCTCTTTACTTTTTAGTTTTGGAGGTTTCTTTGATATATACTCAGTTGTGTCTAATCTAATAAGCTCATCAAAGGCATTCTTCATTTCTGTTGTAGTGTTTTTGATCTCTAGCATTTCTTTTTGGTTCATTCTTAGGATTCCCATCTCCTTATTTATATTGTCCATCTGTCCTTGCATGTTCTCTACTTTATCCATGAGAGCCCTTAGCATATTAATCATAGTTGTTTTATTTATTTATTTAGAAACATTTTTCTTTTTAGAGAGAGGGCAGGAGGGGCAGAGGGAAAGGGAGAGAGAGAATACCAAGTAGACCATGCCCAGTGCAGAACCTTGATGCGGGGCTTGGTCTCACAACTCTGAGACCATGACCCTAGGCAAAATCAGGAGTTGGATGCTTAACCATCTGAGCCATCCAGGTGCCCCTAATCATAGTTGTTAATCATAGTTAAATCTCTAGTCTGGTAACTCCCATATCTCTTCCATGTCTGGTTCTGAAGCTTACTCTGTCTCTTCAGTTTGTGTTTTTGCTTTTTTGTATGCCTTGTAACTTTTTCTTGATAGCTCGATGTGATGTACCAAGTAGAAAGAAACTATTATAAATGAGTCTTTGGTGATATGATGGTAAGGTATGAGGGTAGGGAAAGTATTCTGCATGTCTGTGGTTAGGTGTCAGTCTTTCAGTGTCTCTGCCTCTGGACTGTGAACCTCACATGTGTTTCTCAGTTTTTTCACCCCCTCTTCCTTTATGTGGAACAGGATGTCTAGAGAAGTTTAGAATTTGCTATTTCCCTTTTTTGTTTGTCAGTTTGATACTGATCATACCCCATAAGTGTAGGCTCTGATTAACTAGTTTGACCTAGGACGCACCCTCTTAAAAAGAACAGAGAGGACGCCTGGGTGGCTCGGTTGGTTGAGCGGCTGCCTTCGGCTCGGGTCATGGTCCCAGCGTCCTGGGATCGAGTCCCACATCGGGCTCCTTGCTCGGCAGGGAGCCTGCTTCTCCCTCTGCCTCTGCCTGCCACTCTGTCTGCCTGTGCTCGCTCGCTCTCTCTCCCTCTCTCTGACAAATAAATAAATTAAAAAAAAAAAAAGAACAGAGTACTCTGACATACTTCAAAATAGTTCCTTTTCCCCTCCCTCTGTGGGGTGCTCAAGAGAAAATTTTTGCTGTATTTATTGTGAGAACACTAGTTGCACTCTTGGAGGTAATACCCAACAAAAGTGTGGGGGTTTGCTATGTGAGTTCCTGTGGAGTTTTTGGTGCTCAGACTTGTAATGCACTGAGCCTCCAGTAATATGTCAATTATAGTTTATGTTTTTCTACCCTGGCTGTGGTTTCTGTAGAGCTTTCCACTATTGAATCTCTGCTCTGATAAACCCTGACTCCCTGTGTTCCCCTGTTGATCTCTTTGGGGGCAGTAGTTTGCTCTGTGTCCTCCCCTCTCATGGTTCAAGAAGAGTTGTTGATTTTTTAGTCTTTTCAGCTTTTTACTTCTTGTTAGGACAGAATGGCGACTTTTAAGTTCTTACATGTGAAACATGAAGTTGGTTGTGTCATCCCCATTATATTTTCTTCTGGCCTTTATACAGCTTATCATTTTTATGTTTTTGTGATTAGCATTTTGATAATAACATCTCAGTCTCTTGAGTTAACATGCTATAATTTACTTAACCATTGCCTTTTTTAAAGGCATTTAAGTCCGTACTCTTAGAGATGATAGTATAGTGGACATCTTTTTGTGTATAGCACTTCTTTTCAGTGACTGCCTAGGGTCAGTTCTCAAAAATGGTATCAGTTCGTTTGAGAATACACATCTATAAAGGTTGTGACATGGTGCCCTTCAAATGTGTTTTACAAATTTACATTGTAACTGCCTGTATATAGGTATATCAGCTTTACCACAGTTGTTTTGGAAAAGAAAGTTTTTAGGAAAAGATTTCAGCAGGAAAATAATTTATCTTGTTCATTTTTTTGTTGTATGAAATGTTCCCTTTCAGCCATTTCAAATACCCCCAAATTATACAGGTTCTCTTGATAGGTACTGTCTAATTTTGTGATTTGGTTTGTTAACAGCCTGTTTGCACATCTCAGTGGGAGGCTAACCTGGATGTTGGGAGATGTTAATCATCATAAATTATGATCAGCATAATCAGCCTCACGCAAATTGTGTACTACTGTGTGTTTAGCTCAGCAGAATCATTTGATAAGCTGAGTCAGTTTATTTAGAGATGCTAAGGTTGACACTTGCTCATATTTTCCTTATAGGTGCATGATCCGGGGAAAAACTGTTTTTCCTTTCTACTAATGATTAGGTACTTATATAGTAGAGAAGTTAAGCAAAATGAATCCTAGTCAACAGTGATTTTTTATTGGACTTTAGTCTCAGTTCATGGTTGATATGTGAAAATAAGAGATGGTTATAGTGAGTGACAGTAACTAATTCTTTTTTTTTTTTTTTAAGATTTTATCTATTTATTTGACAGACAGAGATCACAAGTAGGCAGAGAGGCAGGCAGAGAGAGAGGAGGAAGCAGGCTCCCTGCTGAGCAGAGAGCCCCATGCGATGCGGGGCTCAATCCCAGGACCCTGGGATCATGACCTGAGCCGAAGGCAGAGGCTTTAACTCACTGAGCCACCCACGCGCCCCGACAGTAACTAATTCTGATTGTGGTTAAATTAAATACGTAATGGTAGCTTTGTCAATTATGGGGTTATGAGCTGTTAATAAAATGACTGTTAGAAAGATAATCTGAATTGAGGTTTTGGATTTCTTTAATTAATACATAATGACAATATGTAATTTAATTATTAATTAATAGTAATGAACAATTATTGGATCCTTGTTATGTGCCAATCACTATCTAAGCATTTTACATGTATTAAATTAATCCTCGGGGCTCCTGGGTGGCTCAGTGGGTTAAGCCTCTCTGCCTTCGGCTCGGGTCATGATCCCAGAGTCCTGGGATCGAGCCCCACATCGGGCTCTCTGCTCAGCGGGGAGCCTGCTTTCTCCTCTCTCTGCCTGCCTTTCTACCTACTTGTGATCTCTGTCAAATAAATAAATAAAATCTTAAAAAAAAATTAATTCTCATAACAGCCTTAAATATTATTACCTCAAGTTTATATATGTTTGACCTAAAATAAATATTATAGAATCATGGCATTTACATGAGAATGCCTAAAGTCGAGAGTATAATTACTCTACATGCATGTCCACAATAGATAAAATGAAACAAAGTAAAAAGGGAGAGGGAGATTATTAAAGACCAGCACCAGTACCCAGATATACAGGATAAGTAACCTGCTGAAACCTAGACAACTAAAGAAGCAAAAATCAAGATTTTTTTTTAATTAAAAAAATTTTTTTTAAAGATTTTTATTTATTTATCTGACAGAGATCACAGGTAGGGAGAGAGGCAGGCAGAGAGAGAGGAAGGGAAGCAGGCTCCCTGCTGAGCAGAGAGCCCGATGCGGGGCTCGATCCCAGGACACTGGGATCATGACCCGAGCCGAAGGCAGAGGCTTCAACCCACTGAGCCACCCAGGTGCCCCCCAAATCAAGATATAAACCCAAGAAGACTGCTTCTGGAGCTTCCTCCCTGTGTACTAGAAAACAGAAACACACTGTGTTACTAAATTAAAGTTTTTGTTCTAATGATGGAGCAAGAGGGAAGAATCTGGAGAATACATCAGTTCATGTAGCAAAGTGTCATCTCTCCAGAACTTTTAGGGAAATAAGGTGTTTTGAAAAGGAGAGTATTACAAAGAACTAAAAATTATCTCTTGCATTATATGGTTCTTGGTTCTCTTAAATTGAACTTAAAGATGTAATCAAATTTTTTTTATGATTTAGTGACTTGATAGGAATGTCAGTGTTTCTCACTTCAGCTATTTTAATGGCATTAGTACCATCTCAAATTAAAAAAAATATATATTTATTTGAGAGAGAGGGTGAGAGAACATGAGCAGGGGGAGGGGCAGAGAAAGAGGTAGAGGCAGACTCCCCACTGAATGTAGAGTCCATTGTGGGGCTCAATCCCAGGACCCTTGAGATCATGGTCTGAGCTGAAGTCAGATGCCACCCAGGCACTCCTACTGTCTAATTTTAATTTGCATTTTCCTGATGACTAATGATATTTTCATGTGCTTATTAGTCATTCCAGTATTTTCTTTTGTGAAGTATCTGTTTAGATCCCTTTCTCATTATTTTAAAATTTAGATTACTTGTTTTCTTATTAAATTGAAGGAATTCTTTATTTTGGATATAAATCCTTTGTCAGATTACATATCTAATATATGAATATATGTTGCAAATGTATGCTCCCATTTTTGTGGCTTACCTTTTTATTTTCTTAAGAAGATTTAAATTTTGATGAAGTCCACTTTTTTCTTTTATGGTTTTTTCTGAGTCTTGTCTAAGCAATCTTTGAGTACCCCAAGATTACAAGGATTTTCACTTATAATTTCTTCTAGAACTTTTATAGTTTAGCTTTTGTATTTAGATGTGTGATCCATTTTGAGTTAATTTTTATATATAGTGTGAGATAAGGGTTGAGGATAATTTTTCTCATGGATATCCAGTTGTTGTAGCAGTATGTGTTGAAAAGCCTGTCCTTGTTGAAAATCAATGTGTGGGTCTATTCCTGAATTTTCTTTTCTGTTCCATTAAACAAGCTTGTTGGGATTTTGATTGGGATTGTGTTGATTCTATAAATCAGTTTGGGTAGATTGTTGCCTTATTTTCTGAATTAGTTTGACATTAATTTTTTCTTTATTCTTTGATAGAATTCACCAGTGATGAATGTCACATAGTTTTGGGATTTTCTTTTCTTTTTTTTTTAAGATTTTATTTATTTGACAGAGAGATAGCACAAGTAAGCAGGGTGGCAGGGAGAAGGAGATAGAGAAGCAGGCTCTCTCTGCTGAGCAGGGAGCCCAATGTGGGCTCGTTCCCAGGACCCTGGAATCATGACCTGAGCCGAAGGCAGACACTTAACCAACTGAGCCACCCAGGTGCCCCAATAAAGTTTTTTTAATCATAAATTTAATTTCTTATTAGATATAAAACTATTCAGTTTTTCTGTTTCTTGTGTCATTTTTCATAATTTGTGTTTTCAATAATTTTGTTTTATTTCAACATAATCAGTGTTTCAATCCTCTTTTCCTTGTTGTTCCCCAAAGGATCCTTTTTAGATATTTTTCCCTAACTACCTGTCCCCATGAAATTTTAATACCACAGATAATGCTATAGATCCCATTTATATATTGATTTATATATCTGTGTGTGTTTTGTTTTGTTCTGCTTTGTTTTAAACTAGGCTATCTGCCTAGTGTGGAGCCCAGTGTAGGGCTTGAACTCAAGACCCTGAGATTGAGACCTGAGCTAAAATCAAGAATCAGACACTTAACCAGCTGAGCCACCCAGGCGCCCCTGTATATCTGTGTTTTATAAATAAGAGAGTAAGATTTTTTTGATCTCCTAGAACCAGTTTTTGTCCATTTGGAGATAATGTCACCCCTTTTAAGAATGCATGATCCAAGTTGTCAGATTTGTTGATTTTTAATTGTCCACAGTACAGGTGGGTGGCTCAGTGGTTAAGTGTCTACCTTCGGCTCAGGTCATGATTCCAGGGTTCTAGGATCAAGTCCTGCATCCGGCTCCCTGCTCTACAGGAAGTCTACTCCTCTCTCTCCCACTCCCCTGGTTGTGTTCCCTTTCTTACTGTGTGTCTCTCTGTCAAATAAATAAAATCTTCAAAATAAAATTACCCACAGTATTCCTTTATTATTCTTTTCATGACTGTAGAATTTGTAGTTATCTATCCCTTGTGTTATTCATGATATTATTATTTGTGTTTTCTCTTCTTTTTTTCCTTGATCTAGTTACATTCTTATAAATTTTGATTTTTTCATAGAACCCTTTTTTGCTGCTTTAATTTTTTCCCTTTTGTATGGCATCCTCTATTTTATTTCTATTCTTTATATTTCTCTTTACTTTGGGTTAATTTCACTCTTCATTTTCTAGTTTCTTAAAGTGTGAAGCTTACATAATTGATTTAAAATTTTTTTCTTTTTAGGTTTTTTTTTTATTTTAGAGAGAGAGAGCAAGGGGAGGGGCAGAGGAAGAGGGAGAGAATTTCAAGCAGACTGCATGCTGAGCGCAGGCCCTATGTGGGGCTTGATCCGAGGCCCCAAGATCATGACCTGAGCTGAAATCAAGAGTCAGCCGCTCAACTGACTGAGCCACCGAGGCGCCCCTAAACTTTTTTCTTTTGTAATATGATCATGAGGGGTTCCTGGGTGGCTCAGTCATTAAGGATCTGCCTTTGGCTCAGGTCATGGTCCTGAGTCCTGGGATCAAGCCCTGTGATGGGCTCTTAGTGAGGAGCCTGCTTCTCCCTCTCCCCTTGCTTGTGTTCTCTCTCTGTCAAATAAATAAAGTCTTTAAAAAAATCATAAAAACCTATACATGTTTCTGTAAATATCGTGTTAGGTGCATCCCACAAATCTTGATATATTTTCATCCTTATTAAGGTCATTTCATATTCAGTAGGGTGCATTTTTTATGTTTGGATTCAGTTTTAAGGATCCCTCATTCTTTTTTAAAAATTTTATTTATTCATTTGACAGAACTAGAGAGAGAACAGAGAGAACAGCAGGGGAAGCATTAGGCAGAGGAGAGGGAGAAGCAGGCTCACTGAGCCAAGAGCCCGAAACAGCACTTGATCCCAGGACCCTGGGATCATGACCTGAGCCGAAGGCAGATGCTTAACCAACTGAGCTACCCAGGCACCCCAGAATAATTCTTTAAAGAGAAACTTCTCTTCATCTATTTGGTTATCCTGTAATGTTGCTTGTATTGAAAGAAAAGGACACAAACTTGATTCTTTTTTATTTATCATTTGATCCACCATATACCATATGATCTCACTCATATGCAGAATTTAAGAAAGAAAAAAAAAGAACATATAGAAAGGGGGAAGAGAACAAAAGGAAAGAGGGAAACAAGCCATAAGAGACTCTTAATGATAGAGAAAAAAACTGAGGGTTGATGGAGGGAAGTGGGCTGGATGGGTGCTGGTTATTAAGCAGGACACTTGTTATGATGAGCACTGAATGTTGTATGTAAGTGATAAATTGCTGACTTCTACTCCAGAAACCACTATGTACTGTATGTTAAATACCTAAAATTTAAATTTAAGAAAAACATTTGAAAAAACAAAATAGTTGATCCACTAACATTCTTCAATGGTGACCACTTAGTTGTGTGTTTGTTTTTGTTTTAAGATTTTATTTTTAAGTAATCTCTACATGAAGTATGGGGTTTGGACTCAAGCCCAATGATGCAAGACAAGAATTGCGTGCTCCACTGACTGAGCCAGCCAGGCACCCCAGTTGTGTTTTGTTTTTTTTTTTTAAAGATTTTATTTATTTATTTGACAGAAAGATCACAAGTAGGCAGAGAGGCAGGCAGAGAGAGGGGGAAGCAGACTCCCTGCTGAGCAGAGAGCCCAGTGCAGGGCAGGGCTCCATCCCAGGACTCTGGGATCATGACCTGAGCAAAAGGTAGAGGCTTAACCCACTGAACTACCCAGGTGCCCCAGGTTTTTGTTTTTGTTTTTTTTAAGTGTCCTTAAAACTCATAAATGTAAACATATTTGATGTCTTAATTCATTGCAGTGATTATTCTTATTGATATTCCAGTTGTTCAATGTTTGTCCAATGAGAACCCTTTAAAATTGGTTACTAAGTTCTTTTGATGTAACCCTAGTAGTGTCTGATAGATATTTCATTCACAACAGATATTCTAGCTCATCTTCTGTATTTCATGCTCCAGACTTGGAATCGCCACTATACCTTTATATCAGCCCTGGTACCTTTCTCCAAGGTACCCCAGTTGCCTTTAATGGAAATAGTGTTTGGAAATCACATTCTGGTCATTAGGGATATTCTTTTCTGCTGGGTAAATAAGAGGATTCTGAAGCGTAAAATTCTTCTGGTTAAGTATTGAGCATAAAGCAATGTGATATGTAGCAGAAAGCCCTGGAATGAGAGCCAATTCCTCTATTCATTTATCAAGTATTTATTGAGTATCAGGTGCCAGACACTCTTTTATACATAGGAGATACAACAGTGACCAAAATTGGCAAAAACTCTGCCTTTATGGGACGCCTGGGTGGCTCAGTTGGTTAAGAGGCTGCCTTCGGCTCAGGTCATGATCCCAGCGTCCTGGGATCGAGTCCCACATCGGGCTCCTTGCTCGGCAGGGAGCCTGCTTCTCCCTCTGCCTCTGCCTGCCACTCTGTCTGCCTGTGCTCGCTCGCTCTCTCTCTCCCTCTCTCTCTGACAAATAAATAAATTTAAAAAGAAAAAAAAATTAAAAAAAAACCAAACCTCTGCCTTTATGAGAGTTTACAGTCTAGTTAACCCAAGATACTTATTGAAACAACTGTTACTTATCTTGGCCAACACCTTACTTTTTGGGTCTTTCCTCATTTATAAGAGTATAAAATTGTACTAAATAGTCTGTAGTGTTTTCATTTGAAAAGTTTAATAATTTCTGTTTCTTGCTTCTGTGCTTATTCAGTAATATTTGCGGTGTTCCTCTCCTCTCTTTTTCTTATCCTCTTACAGAAATGACAGAAGAGGAACAGTTTGCTCTGGCTCTCAAAATGAGTGAGCAGGAAGCTAGGGAGATGAACAGCCAGGAGGAGGAAGAAGAGGAGCTCTTGAGGAAAGCCATTGCAGAAAGCCTGAATGTAAATATGCTATGTTGAAAAAGTTTGTGAGGCTTGATCAGCAGTATATATATTTTTATTACTTCTACAGTGCTACAGTTGCATTAGGAACTAGCTGTAGTAGTTCATAGGGTTTTTAACTAACAGATATTTCCCATAATAATTTTTAAAGTGCTTGTCGAATTGTTGGTGAACCCAATTTGAAGTGTTCTGTTAATTTTATATGAAAGAGTTTTCTTCCACCCCGCAGATTTTCAATACATGGTTTAAGAGAGCTTAGTAGTTGGCAGCTTTTGAAAAGAGTTACCAAGTCCCAAGAAACTAAAAGGGAGCAAGATAAGGTGCTTACCTCCCCTGTTTTGGGAGAGATCAAAGGCAATGAGAAACTAGAGGTGGGTTTTGGAAAAAAAAAATGAGCAGTTAAACATTTTTCAAATAATGTTAAATTGTGATTTGAATATGTATATTTGAAATTATTTTAAATGTGAAGGATATTTGCCAGTGGCAGGTCCTGAGCCATCCTTTATGTCATTCATGTTTCTATATTAGAAAAGGGCTTAGTATAGTGATCTACTATAGCATTTTGCACAAAGTAGGCTTTTGGTACACATTGTGGAAGTTATTTGAATTGAGCATCTACGTTTTGGACAGGAGAATCTCTTAGGGGACAGTGGCTTCCCTGTTTTGTCCTTCCTGTGACCCTTCATGTATAGCTATTTTAATAATAAACCTGGTCTGGTGTGGGATCACTTGTTTCAGAGTTGCCGGCCTTCTGATGCTTCTGCTACCAGATCTCGACCTCTGGCCACTGGACCATCTTCACAGTCCCACCAAGAGAAAACCACAGACTCTGGGACCACTGAAGGCATGTCTCCCTGTTCTGACTCCTTCCACTCATCAAGTATAACTATATCACAGGGATCTCGTGCTGAGAGTAGATATACTGAAATGCCCCAAATCCCTTTGGTGGTATTAAAGAGGTTAAATCCGAAAATAGTTGAGATCTCACTAATACCCAGCATACTTTTATCTCCAAGGAAAAGTCAACATTTGGTTAAGCACAAAGAAGAGCCTTTTACCCACATTATGTAATTCTTGGTAAGTGATTACTTACCAAGCCCTCTTAATAAAGAACAGTTTGTCCTTAGCCCTACTTTTTCTCAAATACCTACAGGCATATGGCAGCTGGTACCTCCATCACTGTTTAAAGGCTCACATATCAGTCAGGGAAACGAGGCTGAGGAAAGAGAGGAGCCTTGGGACCACACTGAAAAAACTGAAGAGGAGCCGGTCTTTGGCAGCTCAGGAAGCTGGGATCAGTCAAGCCAGCCAGTGTTTGAGAATGAGAACGTTAAATGTTTTGACAGATGTACTGGCCACTTGGCTGAGCACACACAGTGTGGGAAGCCACAGGAAAGTACTGGGAGGGGTTGTGTTTTTCACAAAGCTGCCCAGGGTAGGGGGGACACATCTAGGCATTGTCTGCCTATCCCAGCAGATGCCAAAGGTCCCCAGGATGTTGGGGGCACTGTGCACTACTTCTGGGGTATTCCATTCTGCCCTGCTGGAGTAGATCCTAACCAATATACCAAGGTCATTCTCTGCCAGTTGGAGGTTTATCAAAAGAGCCTAAAAATGGCTCAGAGGCAGCTCTTTAAAAAAAAAGGGTTTGGGGAACCAGTGTTACCTAGACCTCCTTCTCTGATCCAGAATGAATGTGGCCAAGGAGATCAGGCTAGTGAAAAAAATGAAGTCATCTCAGAAGATATGGGAGATGAAGACAAAGAGGAGAGGCAGGAGTCTAGGGCATCTGTCTGGCACTCAAAAACCAAGGATTTCCAAGAAAGCCCAATTAAAAGCTTGAAAGAGAAACTTTTGTTGGAGGAAGAACCAACAACCAGTCATGGTCAGGTAAGGGTCAGCGATGCTGTGATTAAGGATGATTTATTCACAGTTTAAACAAGGATTATTATAGCTATTTGTTCTTTTTGTGGTCTTTTTTTCCTGATTTTTAAAGTAACACGTGCTCAATATGGAAAATTAGGAAAGTACAGAAGAGTGTAAAGAAGAAAAAATTACCCATAATCTCAGACCAAGAGGCAATCATCATTATTTCTATGCATTTAAAAATATTTTTTCTCTTAAAATTTTCAACAAAATGAAGACTCTAATGTATAAGCTGTTTCTTTTTCTCACTTAGTAGTTTATGGTAGAGCTTTTCCTATTAAGTATACTTGAAAACATTATTCTATATATGGATATATAATAATTTATTTTTTATGTTTTGAAATTTTTATTATTTCTAAAAAGATAAGTTTTTGAATAGGTAGTAATACTCATATGGCCCATGGATCAGAAAGATGTCAATGCAGTCTCTCTCCTGTCCCCTTCTCAAGCCAACCAGTCCCTTTCCTGAAGTCAACCTGTATTATTGGTTTCTAGTGTATCCTTCTAAGATATTAGATGTGGTACAAACAGATCTGTATACATACTCTTTTTCTCACCTATTTTTACACAAATGATCTCATAATCTACACATTATTCTGCACCTTGCTTTTCTTCATTGAAATATTTCTGAGATCATTCCATAACACACATACATAAAGAATTTCTTCCTTTTTTTGGGTGTGTAATGTATGGTGTTCAGATGAGTTTATTTTATCCAGTACCCCTTTGGTGGACTTTAGGTTGTTTCTGATATTTTACTGTTACAAACACTACTGCGCTGATTACTCTTATATGAAGATGTTTCATCCACATGGGAAATATTTGCATAATTTCTTATAGATGTAATTGGTGGATCAAAGGACATATGCATTTACAATTTTGTTACTCTTGCCAAATTTTCTTCCATAGAGACTGTATCAATTTACACTCACAACAGTGTATTAGTACCAGCTTCCCACTACCAATTCCAAATCAATACTATCAGGACTTTCTGACCTTTGCCAATTTGAGGAATGAAAAATACTATCTCAGTACAGTCTTAATTTGCATTTCTGTTATTGGGTTGCAGTTGAAACCCATTTATAGTTCCTTTTCTGTCTGTTTAGATCTTATGGGCATTTTTCTTTTTCAACTGTCTTTTTCCTAGTGGTTTGTAGGTACCCTTTATTAGGGGAAGTGGTCCTTTTTGATATGAAGAGTAGATAGTTTTCCAGTGTATTTTTTACCCCACATGATGGTATATATTTTTTTTTTGCTTGTGGTGGTTTTCTCTTATTTACCAAAAACAGTCCCCTGTTTGGGAACATTTAGGCTGTCTTTTCAGTTTTTTTCTGACATATCTAGATTGTATAATATATCAAAGCTTATGTTCTGTTTTTTCTCCCCCTCTGGGTATTATAAAAGCAATCATATAGTTACAAACTGTAAACTATAAGTTTAAAGAGTATTCTGTTTTATGGCTGTACTGTTCTTTGTTGCTATTTCTGTTTTTGGGCTCTGAGTTTTTGGTTTTGTTTTGCTATTGTTTATTTCTCTTGTATTAAGGGTTTAGGAAATGGAAGATATGAGAAACATCATAGGATAGTGTAGAGAGCATGGATTTGGAGTTTGAATTTTGACTTTTGTGTATGTCCTTGAGCAAGCCATTTAACCTCTCTGAATCTTAGTTTTTATATCTTACTATTGGGAATAGCTGTTCATGAACAATAGTTTTAATGATTAAAGTGAATTATGTAAAATGTCTGCTATGATGCTTAGGAGATTGTAGGCACTCATTAAATGGTAGTTCTCTCTAAGGGATCAGAAGACCGTTCATTGAGGGTACCTGTGGGAATCATTCTTCCTCAGCAGCCTTATTCATCCACATTCTGGAAAGGTTGCTGTATAGAAAGAAAAAGCGTTTTTCTTAACAGTTCTTCTAGTGACTTGGCTCTTTTCCAAAGGAAGGTTAGTTTGTGCTTATGCTAACATGTTTTGTTTGTTAGTTCTTTGCAACTAAGAGAGACTTCCACTTAAGAGAATAAATAAACTCTAAAGAATGAACATTTATTTATTATATTTGTTGACTGATTTATTGTAATTCATTTTGTTAGCTTGAAAATCCCAGGGGCCAGAGTTGTAGAACATAGACTTCTGTCAAGTTCTGACATTTGAAAGCATTGCCTTTGGAATGGCTTGGAAGTGTTCAGAACCTAATGGTGGCCATTGGTTGAAGTTCTCTAACTTCCCCTAACTGGCCACCAACTACTACTGATAGTATCATTGATTGCTACTATTTGGCCACAACCAATCAAATCAAGGTAGTTTAATTAAAAAGAGTACTTTATCATAAGGAAACCGGGTGCCTCATAAATTCTAAAACAGGATGGTAACCAAGCATGGACAAGGTATAGGGTCTAGAGTAATTTTTCTATATCTCATTGCTATATTGTATCTTCTTCATTTTTCTCCCCTGTGTATTGGCTTCATTTGCTTCTCTTTCACAGTGGTTGGTGGAAGACACTGATCCTATAACTCCCAAACTTAAATACAGGTTAAAGGAGATTTTTTTCTTTCTCAATACCAATTTCAAATTTCTAGGAAAGGACTTAACCTTTGGACTTTGCGGTTAGTAGTCTTAGTAGTCTTCACCAGCCCAGTTGACTGTGGCCTAAAGTGAGGTCTGTGTCAAATTGTACAAATGGCTGAATCCACTATAATACAGTAGGAAGGGTGACGTACTGGCCTCAGTAAAAGGAGACCAGGCAGACAACCTAGTAAGTATCCAGTATAGTCGTTGTCATTAACATTAATTTTAGAAATCAGAACTGTTGAAAATGCTGAAAAGTTTGAAGAATAAAGTTGAAAGCATTCACAATCCTGTTATCTAGTGATATATTCCTTCATCTTATCTTCTATACCTATTTTTATATGGTTTCCATCATATCATATTTTTGTATTTTTTAAAATATTTTTGTATTTTTAAGTTAACATTATATAAGTACTTTCTTATGATAAAATTATTTATAGATTTCACTTTTAATGACTATGTAATATTCTGGTTTAGGAATTTATCATAATATTTTAACCCTTTTCCTATTGTGGGATATTTTGCTTATGATAAATATCTTTTTTAAGTAAAATACTATTTTATTTACAATTAGTATCCTTTGGGGAGCCTGGCTGTCTTAGTTGGTGGAATATGCAACTCTCAAACTTAGGGTTGTGAGTTCAAGCCCCATGTTGGGTGTGGAGATTACTTTTAAACATAAAATCTTAAAAAGATAAATAAAATAATTACTCTTAGAGATAGGGAGCAAGGAAAATTCTGGATTAAAGAGCTATGAACATAAAAATAGGACTTGCTATTTATTGCCAAATTGCATTTCAGAAAGGTTGCTCATATGTGTACTCCTTCCTTTCAGCAATGCATGAGAATGCCTAGTTCACTGCAGTCTTGCCAACACAGAATAGTATCTTTAAAAAACAAAACAAAATAAATAAACTGACTAATTTTATAGTCAAATAATAAAAAACTACAGTTGTAATTTCACCACTTATATTGGTCTTTTGCTTTCAGGAACTGTGGGTATAAAGAATTTATGTGCTTTTAAACATTTTCTATTGGTTATGACTTTGCTGGAGCTGCCCAGTTGTGAGACTCCTTGGTTGACAGAGATAGCAAAAGGTTCCCAGAACTAGGGACTTAGAAAAACATTCACCTTCGGGCAAATAATTTTAAGTATATATGAAGGTTATAAAAGCTTTTGAATCATATAACTAATTTCTGGCATCACAGAAACAGTAGAGGGGTTGTTGATGAAAATGGAGAGGTCATCTTGATGGCCATACAGCAGGGAAGTGGAGTAGTAGCATATTGATGGGGTCACTACTTTTCTGGGTCTGATCTTTTATTTTTCAGTCCAGATACTGGAATTTATTTTTCAGAAATGGCTGGATTGTGTGGGGGGCGTGAGAACTGACTTTGACTTGTCAAACTTCAAACTGATATGTACACCAAATGATAGTTTGTTAATTTATTATGCAAGATAGACATTTTTGGTGACCACAGTATTCAGTTCCACCATCTACTGCTGTACCTCCGAGGATGAAGGTACGTAGAGGGCTGAAAATAGTAATCAGGAAATGGTAATAGTTAAGGGATGATTCAACTAGTCTATGGAAAGACCGATAAGCTACTAGTACATGGTAATAGAGGACATTTCTCTGGTAATAGAGGACACCAGATGATGTGTCTGTTTATTTTTACTTCTCAAGCTGCGGTGTTGAAGACATTGCTTGATTCTGAATCTTTGGTTTTTTTCTTTTTTAGATTCATTGCAGACTATCATCCCTTTTTCATTAACATTTTATTTCTTTAGGCAAATTCAATGTCTTGATTGGGCCACAGCTTCCTTAGGTTAAGTTATATTCATATCATGCATCCCTGTTCAAATTGATTATATTTGGATATTCTAATAAAATTTTGTTTGCTTGTTTTGCTATGTTATTTTCATATTCTGGAAGAACCTCACTTTACCTTTATGTTCAGATTGCTGTCATTGAGGTATAAGTTTAGAAATTAAAAATGATTTATTGAAATGAAGACATCCTTGGAATTCTTTGTCGAAATGGTTGTAAGATTATTTGAGTAAACGTAACAATAATGTTAGAACATGTATTTGGAGTCTGATCCCAGATCCACTTTTGACCAACTCCGTAATTTTGGGCAAATTGTTTAACCTGTCAAAGTTTCACTTTCCTCATTTCCAAAAAAAACTTTTTAATAGTTTCTGCCTCAAAAGGCTCTTGTGAGGACTAAAGGATATAATGTAAAGTGATTTTCATAAAGGCTTGGCACTTAATAGGCGTACAGTAATTAAAAAACAAAACAAAACAGAAAGGTAAAGATATGCTTTAGCCGAAGGTAGAGATGGACGTATCTTATAACTCACCATTGCCTTGATGGCTTCTGAGCTCAAGTTTAGTCAACTATAGTTATTCTAAGATGGTAAAATCTATTAAATGGACACTAGGTGTCAGTATCTACTTTTTTTTTAATATTTCAGTAATGAAACTTTTATCACTTCTGAATTCAAACAAATAGGTGATGTATTTATTGCTGTTGTATTTTAGTCCTTTTGACAGTTTTGTTCAACCCTCATTTTCATAATGACTGTATTCCTGATCATTGTACAGCTTTATCTTTCCTTTGAAGGAAGGCTCATCTCAGCTATTTCTGTTTTTTAGTATATTTTATTATTTGCCTGAGTGGTACAGAGATGCCTAACTTGTTTAGGTTATTTATATCCTGTTAGGAGATCCTGAAAACTTCAGCTAGTAGCTTTATATCTATTGGAAGAAGCCTCTCAGCTCAGGTACTTCTTCGAAGTCTCCCTAAGGCAGCAGTAGCTGCTTTTTCTGTACATCTACATTTAATGAGTAGGCCTTTGCACCAACTTTACTATTAATCATAGAAAATAATCTTTTTTTAAAATCCAGTCCCTATTTGTTACATTTTTTAAAAGATATCCCTGTAGCCAGATAATAAAATCATAGTGGCAGATTTGTAGCAAAAGGAATCTTTATAACCTTCCCTTTGGGATGTTCTGTGTTATGGCTTGGTTGTGTTCAGAGAGACTTCTTCACAGATTGTAGTGTTTTCCCCAGTTAAATATTTCCATTGAAAACTGGGCTTTTCTCTATGTTTCCTCCTTCTGCAACAGAACTTTATAGTTTTTTTGAAATCATGATTCATTTGACTCACCAATTAATATTTATGTGTCTTGCATTTTACAAAGGACATCACCTATGTTATCTTTTTAAATTCTCGCAGTAACAGTCTGTGAGGCAGTCTAATAACCATTTTAAGATGAGGAAACAGATTGAGATGTGACACCCTAGATTACAGAGTTAAGGGGTGAACCACCTGTGATATAAATCCCACTCTTCTGACTCCATAGGATATGCTTTTTTCTACTGAAACTTGCTGACTTATGTAAAATGTTTTATTCTTACTGTTAATTGCGGAGTGATAACGCTGAGCAATTAAAAGGTTTTTTTAAAGAGGAGAAACCAGTTCATCTCTGCCTGTATATTTAGGATGTTATATTTCTTTGCAGTCTTCCCAAGGGCTATTTGTTGAAGAAACTTCTGAAGAAGGAAACTCTGTACCTGCCTCACAAAGGTAAGATTTTAAATTGTTTTGGGTCTGAATTCCCTGATGGTGCCACAGTAAGAGAGATAAAGCACATGAGTGAGACTGTACAGGGACAGCTTGCCAGGCATCTTTTAGCTCCTTTATAAGTACAGACTGAGAAAAATCATTATCTTCCAGTTCTCAAATACGTATCTCATAGAAGCCTGGCATATTAGAATGGAAGAGATCTTAGAAGGTGTTGTTGTTGTTTTGGTATAGTCCAGCCATCTTGGCAAGTATCACATTTTTACCATTCCTAAAAGTGTTTACATCTGCTGCTCTCTTAACCTAGCTTCCTTTGCCAATCTGAAGGCTCTAGACTAGTTTCTTTGCAGTCCTTCTAGTCCTCCTGACCCCTTTGATTTCCTCTGCTTGTACTTATTTTATCTGCATGTCCAAATTGCATACATCTTTTAAGTCTACTCTTAAGACTTATATTATTCAGGTCACAGAGAACATGAGTCACCCTCACTCCCTGTACTGTGCCACTTTTAATCTGGTTGTATCTTATTTTTCCCTTAAATTGTTGTATTTGCATTACCTCCTCAGTTATTCTTGCCGATTGATTGATGGGGTTACCTTCTTAGGTCTTCTCACTTAATAATATATAGTGGTTGATTGATTACAAACTGTGCTTATTAACTGGATCGGGTTTTTAATTTTCCCTTTTATATGGTAGTTGACCTTTGGGGATTACTCAAGAGCTAATTTTGTGTTGAGTGACCTCCACTTCTCATATGAAAGTTGAGGCCCAGTTACCATTTGCTGTAATTTGGTTGTGCTTCTTAGGGTTTTGGTTAAATTGATAGTACTAGGTATTTCTTTCTGAGTTGAGGAATATGGTTTTGGTTTGATTCTCCCGCTGTTAAGATGGTTTTGGAAGTGGTTTTAACTGGAATAGGCCTTTTGCTTCTTCCAGGTCCCTCTGCTTTGTTGTGGTGAGCCTGTGCAGAGCAGATGTAAGTTTTAATAAATGATTATATGCTTTGTCACCAGGAGAGAGTTGGAATTGCAGGCAATGTGGTTTGGCTTCAAATTGATTAGCCCATTTTATAAATGTCAGCAAATTGTTTTGTGATGGACCCTTTGAATAGAGCCTTAATGTTACATGCAGAGTAAACTGTATCTGGCTTGGGTTTACAATAAATGTTACAAGATGTTTTATTTAGAAAGAGAAATCAGGGGCGCCTGGGTGGCTCAGTGGGTTAAAGCCTCTGCCTTCGGCTCAGGTCATGATCTCAGGGTTCTGGGATCGAGCCCCGCATCGGGCTCTCTATTCAGTGGGGAGCCTGCTTCCTCCTCTCTCTCTCTGCCTGCTTCTCTGACTACTTGTAATCTCTATCAAATAAATAAATAATCTTAAAAAAAAAAAAGAAAGAGAAATCACTTGTGGTTTCCTATCAGGATTTAGTTATTTATCATGAATCAGTGATGGTTAGTCTCTCTTCTCTGTGGTTCTTGATTGATGTGAGGTTTTATTTTTTAAGCATCCTTTTGCATACTTGATCAAACTAGTCATAAAGCTCTGTGAAGCATGGAGGGGGGTAGCTCAGATGCTCAGATCTCTCAGCCATGTGTTCCTGTGTCAGGAAGAGATTGCACTCCATGAACAGGCAGGGTAAACTAAAAGGTTGGATGATGGGAGCGATACATAATTATGTTACTTTCAGAAGAGATATTTAACTTGTATGGGCAGGTTTTGCTGTAGGGCAGTTTCGAATTGTATCTTTTTGTTGCTTGGAAAGCCACATCTTGAGATAAAGAGAAAATTTAACTGCAAGGTGAGGGAAAGTGAGTGTGTTGTCAGGAGAATCTCCATATTTTCTCTTAGGAGTTTATAAATCTCTAACCTTCAGAAGGCTGAGATAAAAGCTATAAAACACAATTGACATTCTTTTTTTTCCCCCTCTCTCTAAAGATGTATTTATTTATTTGAGAAAGAGAAAGAGCACACTTGAGTGTGCACAGGGTGAGGGGCAGAGGGAGAGAATCTTTAAGCACAGACACCCCACTGAGCAGGGAGCCCAATGCAGGGCTCAGTCCCACAACCCGTGTGAGATCATGACCTGAGCTGAAACCAAGAGTCAGATATCTAACCTACTTAGCCACGTAGGTGCCCCCTGTTGACATTCTTATATGGGAATGGAATCTTCTAGGGTATTCACAGATAGTCCTTACCCTTCAACTTTCCTTTGTAAAGACTCAAAAAGGGGATTCTTTGGATTCAGTGATTTCGCTGGAACCAGAGTTGTAAGCATTTTTTTTTTCCCCATTTCCGCCTGGAGTATTCACTACCAATTCCTTGCTTCCCTGTTGTGATTTTGTGGTATTGGACAGCAGGTATCGGATTACCTGTGGCTTTGCAAATGACTCACCATTGCTCTTGGCCCTGTGTTCTGATTTATTATACTGGGATTCACTTGGGGTTTGGTTCTTTTTCAGCATTGCTGCTTTGACCAGTAAGAGGAGCTCAGTACTTATGCCAGAGAGTTCTGCAGAGGAAATCACTGTGTGTCCTGGTAAGCAACCAACTGATCTTAACTGAATTTCTGATCCCTAGCTATCTACCTTTTTGTGCATATTAATTTTTCTGGCTTTTCCAACCCACTTTCCGGAGGTTTATATGTGATTGATGTGTGTGTATCTCCTCCACATATATACATGTACACATATATATACATACACACACACACTTTTTAAATGGACATTAGCTCTGATTCTCAGTCTTTTCTCAGACATTTGTTTTGAGATTAATATGCTCTTTGTCTCCTCATTTGTTTACCAGCCTCCTCAGAGATGGCAGCAAAGCATCAGGAGTAGCACTTAACTGTACATTCAGAGGCAAGGGGACTCTATATTTTGGTTGATGGGTTCTCCAAATTGAGCTGTCCTCAAATATGCCTGTCATTAAGCAGATTTTTTTCTAGTTTTACATTGCCATTCACTCCTTATAGCAGAGGGAGTCTAGAAATTGAATTTTGTGCACAGTTCTGTCATTGACTTATTTTTAATCTCAGATAAGGCATTTAACCTGGTTAAGTACTACACTTTGCCTTTTGTTAATTGTAGAGATGAAAAGACTTGTGTTCCATACTTTAGGTATAAAAGATGCTCATTCCATGTTGCACACGAATAGATTTTGACATAAAAAATAATTTTTTTTTAATTACAA
Organism: Mellivora capensis; assembly: GCA_004024625.1. NCBI lineage: Eukaryota > Metazoa > Chordata > Mammalia > Carnivora > Mustelidae > Mellivora > Mellivora capensis. The sequence goes on along the minus strand of PISX010012259.1, from coordinate 12,409 downwards.
CAAGCTTTTATTTATTAAAATTAAAAAAAAAGTTTCCTAATGGGATTTTATTTATTCTAAGATTTATTTATTTGAGGGGCACCTGAGTGCCTCAGTCATTAAGCGTCTGCCTTCGGCTCAGGTCTCCTGGGATCGAGCCCTGCATCAGGCTCCCTGCTTAGCAGGAAGCCTGCTTCTCCCTCTGCCACTCCCCCTGCTTGTGTTCCTGCTCTCGCTGTCTCTCTCTGTGTCAAATAAATAAATAAATAATTTTTTAAAAAAAGATTTATTTATTTGAGGGGGGAAGGGCGAGGCAAAGAATTTCAAGCAGACTCTGCTGAGTGTGGAACCCAATGAGGGGCTTCATGTGGGGCTTGACTCTTCAGGGCTCAGTCCCACAACCCTGAGATCATGACCTGAGCCAAAATCAGACACTTAACTGAGCCATGCAGATGCCCTCACAAAATAATTTTTTAAAAAGATTTTATTTATTTGAGAGAGGGAGTGAGAGAGTACATGAGCAGGGGCAGCAGGTGGGGCAAAGAGATGGAGAAGTGGATTCCTGGCTGGGCAGGAAGCCTGATGCAGGGCTGGATCCCAGGACCTTGAGATCATGACCTGAGCCAGAGGGAGACACTTAACTGACAGAGCCACACCCAGGCACCACCACACAAAATAATTTTAAATAAACTAAGATACCCATTATCTAAGGGAACTCTGGAGCTGAATCGTTGTACAGTATGAAGAATTATTTTGTGATATGAACCACTACTTTTTAAGGAATTTTTTTTAGCTTATATTTCCTTTTTTGCTCTTCTTCAAAGTGAGGCCAATTGTATCATAACCTCATTCATATGAGATTAAGGGACTTCCTATCAATGTTTAAACTCTTTGGGCAGTACGTATTGTACACATTACCATAAGTCATACCTAGTTTCTCTTGGGTCTCATATAACCTACCTATCAGGGTCAGAAAGATTCATAGCTTTCTTATTTTGGTTTCTTTCAATTTTTTTTTCCTATGGAGACTTAAACTTAGTTTACACATTATTTTAGGAAAGACCTATAAAATTTTTAAACATTTGGCAGCATATCATAAAAGGCCTTTCTTTACTTACTTTTAAGTTTAATTATGTTGCTTTCTATTGAAAGTGGGTTTCTTTATTCATATAAAATATATTTGAATTAACTGCCTGATGATATCCATTAAGAGACCTCACTACCAAGTGCTTTGATTTTGGCAGGAGCACTCAGGAATGCTGTGCTCTCTTTGTGAAAAGAAAACTTTACAACTCCCACAGCTGACCACCCCCCACCTCTGACCACCCGCTCATCTTGGATTGCTGACCTATGCCATCCTGTTAGGAAGTCACTCAGTTTGTTTAAGATGATGGCATGTGATGTTGCCCAGGGATTTTCCAGGAGGAACCTGTGAATACAATAATTTTGAAAGCCCTAGTTGATGAGAGAGGGAAAAGCAGGCCCTTCAGGACTGAGGTTAGATAACTTTTATGATCATGACTTGCTGTCATTAGCTTGCTAATTAAATTAGTCCAACTGTTTGCTGACAAATAACACTCCTAAATGAGATTGCAAAAGGTTTCCATAACATTACTGTTCCTTTTGCTGAGAAAGTGTAACTACTTCTCCATGAAGCCAAACTCCTGAATCTCTTTGTAAATATAAAATTTAGAAGCTATGCCATCTAAATTTTCCAGAAAACTTGAGTTTTCGGTGTGTTCTAAATAGATGAATTGCAGATTGAGTGTAGTAGTCCATCTTCTCTATTTTGTTTTGTCTTATATTTCTGAAAGTTCCAGGGATCTGATACTCAAAATTATGACATCTTTTTTTGCTCACTTTGTTGAAGAAACAGGATTATAGCCTTATGCCCACCTTGTGTATGCTCCTAGTATTATTTATTTCTAAAGAACTAATGTTCTCTTTTCTTTATAGTTGACTATTTCAGCTATTCACAGAAAGTTTAATTAAAGACTTTTTATTATTACAGTAGTACAGACAATGAGTAGCTCTTATTTTCTAAGAGACTAAATGTCTTTTTTGGTAATATCTCAGGGAAACTTGACAAAAAAGGTTTTTTTTTTAATTGGTTTTATTAAATGATTCTTGAATTGGGCAGCATCTCCTGTAGCAAGTAGAGGGGTTCCTGACAAAAACAACTTTGAAGTTTATGCACTGTAAGCCTTTTTCTGCCAAGGTGGTGAAATCTGTGTGTGTGAGCATGTATATTCATTTTTCAAAAAATAATAAAGGTATGAAAATATAGTTAACACTAGAAATTTATTTAATCCCTCTTTGATGTTGAGAAGATACCTCAGTATCTTATATAGGTACTTTATTTGCCCAACATAGGCCATTCATTGTATTTGTGAGGCACATAAGTATCAGTAAGATGTGCAGTTTAGATAAGAAAGAATGTAACTGGGTGTGAATTCTGAGATAAGTTTCTTTTCCAAAGAAGTTGTCCTTTGACTTAGAGTTACTGTTCTTTTTTTTTTTTTTTTTAAGATTTATTTATTTTAGAGAGTGAGCACGAGTGGGAGGAGCAGAGGGAGGGGGAGGGAGAATGCCAAGGAGACTCCGCATGTGAGACTTGATTCCATGACTCCAATATCACAACCTGAGCTGAAACCAGGAGTTGGTCTCTTAACCGGCTGTGCCACCCAGGCACCCTTGTTCTAAAAACAGGAAGGTGGCTGGCTTTGGGTCATGAGCTATAGTTTGCTGACTCCTGAACTAGACTACGAAGGACACCATCTTACATCTCCTTATTGCTTGTAGTCTGTATAGTGCCTGGAACTTGTTCATAAATATTTGTTGAGTTAATGTTGAATGAATAGATGCTGCCTAAAGAATGTATTAAAGAAAGACATATTTTTGTTTAGGATGTATTTTCTATTTCTTCTCCCAATTTTCTGTCTTCTCTAATCATCCCTTTTACTTTAGAACTAACATTGGCATGTTTTTGTTTTCTGTCAAAATAAGTATGCTTTAAAACCCGAATTATGCTGAAAAGAAGTCAGATGGATTAACTGGTGAATGGACAAACAAATTGTGATACTTGCATACAGTGGAATACTACTACTCAGCAGTAAAAAAGAGTGAACTATTGATATGTAACAGCATGGTTGCTTTTCAAACACATTATACTAAATGAAAGAAGTCAGACAACAAGATGGCACACTGTATGATTTCATTTATGTAATATTGTAGAAAAGGGAAAACTGTAGGAATGTAAAGTAGATTGGACATTGCAAGGAGCCAAGCGGTGGGGAGTTCACTGCAAAGGGATACATAAGAATTTTGGGAGGATGCTTAGAAATGTTTTCTATATATTTTTTAAGGGGGGTTTGGGGGGATTGAGAGGCGGGTCAGAGGGACATGGAGAGAATCTTAAGCAGATTCCACACCCAGAACCCAGCTTGACGCAGGGCTCCATCTCAGGACCCCGAGATTATGACCTCAGTCGAAATCAAGAGTCAGATGTCTGACTGACTGAGCCACCCAGACACCCCAGAAATGTTATATATCTTGGTTGCGATTATTATGTGGTATAAATGATACCATATATGGGTATCTCTAAAAAAAAAAAAGGTACCATGTATAGATTATATACACTTGCCCATACTGAAAATTGATGAATTGTTCTGTATATACATTATGCCTTAGTAAAGCTTTAAGAAGAATAAGACTAGATCTGTATTACCACTGCAGTCAGTATTAATCACTATAACCTTTAGGGGGAATTGGTATTTGTTTTTTTAACTATGAAAATACAAAATGGAAATGACTTTTGAATTTTATTAATTACAGAGACACAGCTAAGTTCTCCTGAAACGTTTGACTTGGAAAAAGAAGTCTCTCCAGGTAGCAGAGAGATCCTGGATGAAGTAAGAATAATAATGGCAGATAAGGAGGTGAATATTCTCTACAATTTTTCTTAGTGTTTTTTTCCTACTGATATTCCTCTCTCTGATACAACACTGACCTCGGCTGAAAAGATTTAGGTGACAAAAGATTGTAGTTTTGGAGATGATTATGTCAGAGATTATTACAGTTAAGTTCAGCTCATCACTACAGTTAAGTTTGGTTGAGCACTGTTTCTAAAAATAGGAGTAGTTACCATTTCTTGATTTCTTAATGTGCTTTATTATTTCTGTTACAGATGGGGGAAACAGAGGCTTAGAATGTTTGTCATTCACTCATACTCAAAATGCTAATAATTTGAACATGGATCTATCTCCAAAGTCTGGGATATTTTCTGTTATATTTCTGATAAGTAACAGAAATGAACAATCTTGGAAAAAGTCACTATATTTATATTATACATAACTTTCAGCTATAATTTCTGCATGATATCGGAAATGCAATCAGGATAGCAGCAGGAAAAAATAAGTGCATTTTTATTGGCTTTTTTACCTTTCCAGTTTCACATATCTGCCATTGTCCATAAAGGTGGTTGTTAAAATTCATACCTCTGATTGAGATTCTCAGTATATATTTATCATATTGAGCCTTACACAATAGTTTACCAAGAATTTTAAAAAAGAATTCAGAATCTTTAAAATTTCTTGTTCTGAAAAGCAGCCTGAGAATTAAATTTTTCTGTGGAAATAAATATTTTGGTTACATTTGTGTATGTATCTTACCCTGAGCATTTAAAAATAGAGGTTTCTTTCTCTTATTCCTTTTTATACTCTAGGTTTTTTGAAAACAGTTTTACAACAGAAGGTAGATCCCTTGCCCAGTCTCTGCATTGCAGGTAGCTGGGTAGAAATTCTGCTTTCATGAATCATGCACACTGCTTGGTTCCTTGGAACCTGATCTGTCACAACTGACAGACCAAGATTCTCTGATGCCAGTGGTGGTAGGGAAGATGGTGACACTCCCTGCAACAGTGACTGAGGACATATCCTGCTAGATAATGTTAAAATGGCTTCCAGGGAGGGACCAGAAACTTCTAAATGGGGATAGGGAACAGAGTGTTACTAACATAGTCATCTTAACTACAGAAGAACCCTACAATCCTTTTGTTAATGAAGGATGATTTCTTATCCATCCATGACTGCAAAGGAGACTGTTCTTTGTTTGGGGCAAAGAGCATGAACCCTATTTAGAATTTATAGTGTATATGTCTGCACCACCACACATCAAAGGGATGGAATTATATGGTCTTTCTCTTGAATGTCCTCTTTTCATTGTTGCTGTTTGCTGGTATCTGTGGATGTCTGTAAATAGTCTTAGAATTCTGTTTCCATTAAAAGATGTTAGAGATACTATAGTTTTTAAGTCATTGAGTAGTCACCACTTACTTAGTTACACGTCACTTATTAGAAAGGTAGAATCTGAGGGGCGCGTGGGTGGCTCAGGGGTTAAGGCCTCTGCCTTCAGCTCAGGTCATGATCCCAGGGTCCTGGGATCGAGCCCCGCATCGGGCTCTCTGCTCGGCGGGGAGCCTGCTTCCTCCTCTCTCTCTCTCTCTCTCTCTCTCTCTGCCTGCCTTTCTGCCTACTTGTGATCTCTGTCAAATAAATAAGTAAAATCTTGGAAAAAAAAAAAAAAAAGAAAGGTAGAATCTGAATATTTTATGAGCACAAAGATAGTATCATAGTGGGTGTGGACTCTTGCTCTGGGAGTCTGTTATTAGGGTCATTTGTCCCAAAATTTCTTGTTTATCGGAAGGTGGTATGGTACAAGGTGCTTGAGCACTGGATTTAGAAGAATCCCAACCCTATCACTTAATTTTGTGACCTTGGGCAAATTAATTAATTGTTTTATTCATTTCATATGTTTGAAAGATATTATAGTATATGTAATGTATGCCGGTTGTTCATTTTAGACTCTTGAGGTATAAAGATCAACAACAACAACAAAACAGTGCCTGCCCTCAGAGGGTCCTGATAAGGGAGGAGACAGACAGATAATTATAATGTGTCTGACAAATATAATGACACAGAGATGCCCAGGGCATTTGGGAAGCATAGAAGAGGAATGCTTTTCTGAATTTAAGTTCTTCATATGTAAAATGGAGACAAAAAGTAATCTATTTTACTGGGTTGCTTTGAAGATTAAATTAGAGAATATGAAATGCATAGCAAAGATTTGGCACAAGAAGAAGTATGCGTGTGGAACCAGTTATTATTTTACTGCTTTGTAATATATTGTGGCTGTTCAGTGATATTAGCTTAGTAATGACAGAGAATTGCTCAACAGTACTTGAGTTATTTGGAATAGTATGGCAGAACTGTAATCCTCCTTGATTTGATTTCCTGCAGTGGTCAGGTTCTTTTGAAAATAATATTTTCTGAATATCTTGCCTGAGATAATCCCTTGGTTGGAGATATTCTTTTTTTAGAAAAGTTAATAGAAGTTATTCAGAATCAAACAGTTGGTTTAGCCAGTGGTTTTTAAGTAAACTGTGTTGAGTCTTATGGAAAGAGGGGAAAGATTTAAAGAGCTTTCTAAGCTGCACATAAACTGGGTGGGGAAGGGTCAGGACTGGTGATTTGTAGGACATAACTTTTATTTTCACCCAGTTCATTTATTGAGGTGAGGTTTCTTTTGAGGCCAGAAGGTAAGGACCAACCTCTAAGAGATCAAGATTCTGTGTCCAAGTATCTCTTTTGAGAAATAACTGTATGATATTTTAAAAGAAGTAGAAGCAGCTCTTCAGAGACTGAATCCCTGACTGCACAGTCCCAATAAAAGCTTCTTCGCTTATATTTTTTCCTCTTGAAGTCCCTCTATTGTAGTTAATATTTAAATAGAACTTTTAAGTGATGCTGAAAAAAATCTTAGTTTATGTGAAAATGTTCAGAACCTCTGAGTTGTCTATGAATGTGATTGGAAGTAGTCTTGTATTCACAATAAGACAATAATAGACTACTCCCTCTTGAATACATTAATAGTTGAAGGTACATTCGGTGCATTTTATAGAGCTGGTGATGAATACAAAGGAGTATAGTGTTGGGTGTGAGCACCAGTGACATTCACGTCATACAACATTTCTGTGCTTAGCAAACTTTAGAATGCCAAGTAACTGCTCATTTGCCATTAACTTTCAGTAACTCAAGACTACTTGCAAATTTTAGGGTATATTGATTTTTCTCCCCTCTGTTCAAATGGCTTTGCATGCCCAAGACAGCTTTGCCTTGTAAGATTTATGAACAGAAGAACTGGGGTTTGTGAGAAGCTGAGTGACTAAGCTTGGAATACACCTAGAACTTCCAGACACACTTGGCTCTCTCCACCTTCTAGAGAAGGATAATAGAATCAGATAGTCTCCCAATATCTGGCAGGGTCAGCAACAAAGTAGAGAGGATGCTTTTTTTGCTTTTGCCACAATTTGGTAAAATAGAAGTACTGAAGTTTTGATACTGCAGAATCTTGGGTTTAAGTCTAGATTGTATACTTACTAACTTTGTGATCAGCAGGTTACTTTACCTTTTAAACAAACATCAATTTCCTTTTCTGTAATACGATCTAGTGATCCCTCTGCCAGTTGGATTATTGTGAGTGATGGGTATGGAAAATGCTTGGCCAATCCTGGTATGGAAAATGAACTCAAGCACTGTTATTTCCTATTTCATCTTTCTACTTTTCCCCTTTCAGAATATATCTTTTTAAGTAAAAGGCAGGTGGGTTGAAAACGACATTTTCAGGCAGTTGTAGAAACTGTTTGACTTGGTATTTAGCTGGCCTGTTTCCCTCTGTTGGATCACATTCACAAGCAGTAGATTTTAGGGATGGCCTAAACCAAAAACAAAAAAAACAAAAAACCCCACAAAACCCTTCAGTTGCCTCAGAGCTCAAATTATCTACCCATTGCAGTTTTGGTCTTATTTTGATCTTGTACCAGAAGAGGGTTTATTTTTTTCCCCCGTAGTAAGGCATAATAACAGCCCAGGTAGGTGTTCTTTGCTCTTAAATGGAAGCAGTGGCTATGCTGGACAGTTTCACATTGATTGGTTAGGACATGCTGTCCTTTGAAGCAAGGGTTAGGCAGTAGTGCTGCAGTGCTCACGCATACTGTTGAATTAATCACTGCAGAGTTCTTGGCTCTGACCTGTAAAAGTAAAGTAAAACTGCCTCTCAGACACTGGGAACTGTACGAAAAATGGTGATTATAAAACACTGAGAGGAATAAGAGAGAGAAGGTGTAAGAATGGCTTCTGCAGAATTGTCTTAAGGACTTTTGAGTCTGCTTAAATAGTTGGTCTTAGTTCTGTTCTGTTTCCTCTTTTAATCCAAAAGTCATAGATAAAACAGAAGAGGTGGTATGTCTTACTGGTCTAAGCTGAGGTCTAGGTCTTAAATTTTAGTTGTGCTACTTTTGCTTAGAACTGTTTTGTTTCCTAATTCCTTATGTCTGAAGTCACTTGGAATGCTCACAGTTCTTTTATGAGATTGAAAATGTTTCTTTGAGATGCGGTTGATATGTAGGTTGTTTGAAACACAGTAGACAGAACATACTGATCTTTTTTTTTTTTTTAAGATTTTATTTATTTATTTGACAGAGAGAGAGATCACAAGTAGGCAGAGAGGCGGGCAGAGAGAGAGAAGGGGAAGAGGACTCCCTGCTGAGCAGAGAGCCTGATGCGGGGCTTGATCTCAGGACCCCGAGATCGTGACCTGAGCTGAAGGCAGAGGCTTAACTCACTAAGCCACTCAGGTGCCCCGCTGACCTAAGATCTTGATAGAGAGAAATGCCCTCAGGTTTTGGAGCTAAATAGTCCTTGATTTGAATTTCAGCTCTGCTTCCTATTTGTTATGTATCTTTGGGCAAGTTGCTTTACTGTTTTGGGCAATACTTTCTTCACGTGTAGGAAAGGTTATGTTAATACTTTGTAAGATTACTATGAGGATTAAATGAGATATTACATGCAGAGTGTTTAGCATATAGTACTCAGGTTCTGCATAACTATTAAGTATATTAGTGTATCTCCCAATCTTCAGATCTGAATTTGGCAAACTGATATTTTCTTTTTCTTGCGAGAGGGAGAGAGAGAGAGAGCATGCAGTGGGGGTGGATGAGTGCTGGGCAGAGCAGGGCAGAGAGAGAGAGAATCTTAAGCAGGCTCCCTGCCCAGCGTGGAGCCTAATGTGGGGCTCAATGTCACCACCCTGAGATCATGACCTGAGCCGAAATCAAGAGTCGGAGGCTTAACCTACTGAGCCACCCAGGTGCCTCAGTATTGTCTCTTTGAAAGTAAATGAAATATGGGATGGAATCTCTTGCAGTTCTTTGAGGGAAAAGGTATTTTATAAAGTAAAGGTATTACAGTTGCCATTTATTATTTTCTTCAGGTTGGTAACAGGGGAAATGCTGAGAAGGACATACCTATTTCTACAGTCTCATCCAGTACCCAGGTCTCCTGCCCTCTATGTGACCAAGGCTTCCCACCCACAAAGATTGAACGACATGCCATGTACTGCAATGGGCTGACAGGGCAAGACACAGGTAAAACTTACACAGGATTTATCAAACTCTTTTCTTTGCATGGTAGTTTTGTAATCCTGTACAGTACAGGAAAAACGGATCACTCTTCCTCAAAGTTAAAATTGTTGGGTTTGTTTTTCTTTCTCCTATCTACTTAATTCTCCATACTTTTCATGTTCTTTATTACCTTGGCAGGAATGCTATATTGTTGCACATACTCAGGAGAAAGGGAAGGGAGAAATACTTTATTTTTTAATGTTTCAATTTATTCTTTGGTATATGTAGGCCAAAAATCAGTGCAATGCTATGGACCTTGTGTTTCATCTTATATATTCAGATATTGAGACTCCTTATGGAACTTGAGGAAATAAGTTCTAGAGTTGCCCATTTTTTTCAAATTGAAGTATAGTTGACATATAGTGTTAGAAGAGTTACCCATTTTTTATTCAAGATAAGTCTCTCGTGGGGTTTTACGTGTGAAAGTTCTGTGTTAAAAACTGTAGCTATGAAATATCCCTAATTTCAGTTCATGTCTTGTATTCTCTAATGCGTCACCCTGGACTATTGGTTACTTTTTTTTTCTTTTTTTTAGATTTTTATTTATTTATTTGACAGAGGTCACAAGTAGGCAGAGAGGCAGGCAGAGAGAGAGGAGGAAGCAGGCTCCCTGCTGAGCAGAGAGCCTGATGCGGGGCTCGATCCCAGGACCCTGGGATCATGACCTGAGCCCAAGGCAGAGGCTTTAACCCACTGGCCCACCCAGGCGCCCCTGTTGGTTACTTTTTGAAGAGAACGTGAAAAATCTTGATTTTGGTGCAGTGTGAGTTACTGACCAAGAGAATCTGCTTGTTCATCACATCCTGTGAATTACCACCCCTAATCTTGCCTTTCTGTATATTTCTAAATATAATAGTATCAGCTCAGCTCTCTGTGGTCCAGCGTGTTGAATATAACCATACCTTAGATGATTGCAAGTGTTGCATGTTTCAGTCCTGTTTGATTCCCATAACTTAGAAGTATTTAATCTGAAATTGTATAATTGTGAGGTATTTTATAGGTTAAGATTTCTGGGAAAAGGGGTCCCTGGGTGGCTCAGTTAAGAGGTTTTAAGAGGTTAAAGCCTCTCTGCCTTCAGCTCAGGTCATGATCTCAGGGTCCTGGGATCAAGCCCTGCGTTGGACTCTCTGCTCAGCAGGGAGTCTGCTTCCCCCCCCCCCCCTTCTCTCTGCCTGCCTCTCTGCCTACTTGTGATCTCTGTCAAATAAATAAATAAAATCTTAAAAAAAAAAAAAGATTTCCAGGAAAAAAGGCACATGGTATTTAATTTTTCTGAAGTAATATTATTTTTACTTATTATATAAGGTAGTACCTAAGCTTATAATTTAAATAAATGTGTTGATTTTTTTTATTATAATCATGTTCATTGTAATAATAATTGCCTTTATTTATTGAACACTTAAAATGAGTCAGATACTACTTACATAAATGGGACCATATTCAGTATACACCCACACACACTCAGTATATATATTATTCTACAACTTGCTTTTTTAAAAATTTAGCAGTAAATTTCGATCTTTCCATGGACAGATATATTTTTTATATAATTGAGATCTTACTATCTATAAAATTTTGTATTTTGTTTTTTCTACTAATAGCATAAAATTTCTCCCATGTCACTAAAGTTATGTGTAAAAATATTTTTAATGCTTACATGATATTCTTTTTTTTTTTTTTAAATATTTTATTTATTTGACAGACAGAGATTACAAGTAGGCAAGAGAGGCAGGCAGGGAGAGAGAGAGAGGAGGAAGCAGGCTCTCCTTGGAGCAGAGAGCCTGATGCGGGCCTCGATCCCAGGACCCTGGGATCATGACCTGAGTCGAAAGCAGAGGCTTTAACCCACTGAGCCACCCAGGCGCCCCCTTACATGATATTCTTTAATCTGAATTGCCTCCACTTACTTAGCTGTTGTGTATTTAGCATGTTTCAGCTTGCCACATTATACTTATATGTCACTGAGCCTTTTGTGCCTAAAGTTGTTATATTTTGTGGTTATTTTCCAAGGATATAATGTGATACTAGTTTAGGTCATGGTAAAAAAGATGGGCTCTGGAATCTAGTCAGTATGAGGTTAAATCCCATCTTTGTCACTTACCAGTGTGTGATTTTGTGCTAGTTTCCTAGCTTCCCTTTATGCAGCTGGCCAGTTAATAGGAAGGACTTTTTTTGATTTTTTTTTTTTTTTTTGCACGGGTGATAAAAATAAACCAACATTTATTGAGCCAGACCCAGGGCTGCACCCTTCATGTTCATGGCCTCATGAAATCCACACAACCCTCACCCCCGGTTTACTGATGACAGAGCTGAGACTTAGCCAGACTACACCATTTACTAGGTACAAGTTATTTAACTAGCAAGTGAGAGAGCCCAACTCTGCAGCTCCAAGGGGACACTCTATGGCTCAGGGTCCACAGGTGGTACAATCCTCAACAACCCTGCAATTTTTTTAAATTAAAAAAATTTTTTAAATAAACATATAATGTATTTTTATCCCCAGGGGTACAGGTCTGTGAATCGCCAGGTTTACACACTTCACAGCACTCACCATAGCACATACCCTCCCCAATGTCCATAACCCCACCCCCTTCTCCCGACCCCCCTCCCCCCAGCAACCCTCAGTTTGTTTTGTGAGATTAAGAGTCATTTAAGGTTTGTCTCCCTCCCCATCCCATCTTGTTTCATTTATTCTTTTCCTACCCCCCAACCCCCCCCCATGTTGCATCTCCACTTCCTCATATCAGGGAGATCATATGATAGTTGTCTTTCTCTGATTGACTTATTTCACTAAGCATGATACCCTCTAGTTCCATCCACGTCGTCGCAAATGGCAAGATTTCATTTCTTTTGATGGCTGCATAGTATTCCATTGTGTATATATACCACATCTTCTTTATCCATTCATCTGTT